>VZUI01039288.1:0-95867 GCA_013401135.1 Cettia cetti
ATTTATATTTATATTTATATTTATATTTATATTTATATTTATATTTATATTTATATTTATATTTATATTTATATTTTTTATATTTATATTTATTTGTTTTATGTTGTAGTTGGAGAAGGCAGGAATCATTTTCTGAGGAAATATTTTTTGACATCATGTATATATTCCACTACATTCATTTGTTGACTTGGATATGCCCCAAATATTAAGCAAGGGAACATGCACTACTTATTTTCACCACTAAAACTTCAAAGTAATTTGCTTGATTGCTGGCTAGATTTTTTTGTCAAATCCTAAATGAACTATTAACCTCTCAGCTTTCACAGGAGTTGTGGGAACTGATAGGATCTGGTTTGCCACCCACAGATCATGTGTAATTTGTATCAAAAGGAAAATATTTAAGGAGAGATGGAGTGGAACTAGCAGTGATATGTCTGGCATTTTGTAATCCTGCCATTGGCAAAACCTTCTGACAATGTATCACAAATTTAATCATATTAAAGCAGAAAGCAGAAAATGTCAGGAAATAGTGAGATGGCTTAGCTGATAAATGGCAGACTGCTGGGGAAAGGGACTGGGGATTTTACTTTTCAGTGGCTGGCCATCATATGTGTAAACAAGAAATTCTCACAAAATTTGCCCTCATCCCTTCTAATAAAAATATAGGGAATACGAGTTCTGAAGATAAAACAGATACCAGGATGCAGCGTCTGATCATTCAGTTTTCTGCTTAGAATCATAGAATAAAATAATGGTATGTGTTCAAACTTTAACCATCATCCAATTCCAACCCCCTGCCCTGGGCAGGGACACCTTCTACCAGACCAGGTTGCTCCAAGCCCCACGCAGCCCATGCCTACTTCCAAGGATGGGGCAGCCACAGCTTTTCTGGGCAGCCTGTACCAGGGCCTCACCACCCTGAGAGTGAAGAATTTCTTCCAAATGTCATCCTCCAGCCTGTGCTGATAGCAGGGTTTTCTCCGACCCAGGTGTAGCACCTTGCATTGGTCCTGTTAAACTTCATGAGATTCCCATGGGAATGCTTCACACATACACTGACTTTTGAGAAGCAAATTTCCTGGGGAAGGGTTTTCTTTCCTTCACTTCTCTAGTCTCAGAGAATAAAAAAGAATTTAAGAGTGAAAGGAATGCAAATGACTGTGCACATTCTTGTGGATGGATTTTGGAAATACCTGTTTTTTGATTCAACTCAGTATAGTTTAAAGTCAGTACAATAAATACTTTTCAAGCTATACTTAGAGCTGTCCTGCCAGAAAACCAGTGCCAGGATTGACAACAGAAAAAGTGTTGCATTTAGTCACATCCAGCTGGTACCTTGTCTCCAGTTGTCTCTGGTGTTGTATGTTCCTTCAGTGTGATATTTTGAAAAAGCAGTTAATGCTATGTAAAACAGGTGTTGTACTCATGAATGTCTGTGAAATATAATATGGTATTGCCCAGAGAAGCTGTGGATGTCCCATCCCTGGAAGTGTTCAAGGCCAGGCTGGATGGGGCTTGGAGCACCCTGGTCTAGACAAAGTATCCCTGCCCATGGCAGGGATTTGGAACTGGAGGGTCTTTAAGGTCCCTTCCAACAAAAACCACTCTACGATTCTATGATCTTGTGATAATAGGTGAGGTGGACCTGTTTAAAAGATATAGCAGTTTCAGGGAAAAAAATCATTAACATTGAGGCTGTGTGATGACCTAGAGGTGACATCCTATTAATTCTGGTAAAAAATGTCAATGTTGCAACGTTTGATAGACATGTAAAACTGACAAGGATCACTTGGAAAAAGAATGAAGCCATGCACCATGTTGCAGACCACTTGCAAATTTGCAAGCTGATGAACAAGGACTTGGAATGAAGTATTAGAAACAACTTGTAAATTATGGAAGTAACTAGCTGAATCAAGATTTCAAATTGCTGTTGTAGCAAAGGGGACTGACTTGAACCCAGAATACATTAACTGAAAAACATCAAGTAAGAGTAGAGAAATAGTAATGAGATCATCCTGGAATTGATTTAATGTCTACATATTAAAAAAATGGCCAGTCACAAAAGGCTTAAAAATCAGTTTGAAATTTCACTGATATTTAGGAAACTTGAGTTATAGGCAAATACTTTGAAAGCCTGAACTCTACACTTCACCCTTGAACACTCGACAATGAAGTGAACATTTAGAAAGTGAAATAAATGGGTGGGTGGATAAGCTGAATCTGAAATTACATGAACTAAAAGCAAGATACTTTATTTTTACCAGAGATCATGTTAGGGCAAGGAGGATTCCCCTGACTTGAAAGCTTTAAATCAAGGCTAGGATTTTTTTCCTCATTTTAAATATACATTTTATTTTAACAAGACATTATGGACTCAGAAGAGAAATTGCTATTTCATGTCATCTGTGCTATACACATATAAAAATGGAAGGTCACCACAGTTCATTCTTGACATAATATATAGACTTGTATGAATTAGGGGCCAGTGGCAGCTGGATTTTGGCCAGCTGATGCAATTCTTGTCAGTGTCAGTGACCCAGATTCTTGCTGTTCCCTGGCAAGCAGGCTACACTAACTCACTCTGGAAACTGCAGTTCCCAGCAAGACCTCATTTCTATCACCTGGGTAAAAACTGTGCTTGAAATAGCAGAATAGGTGCAAGGAAAGCTTTTTAATGTTTCTTTGAATGCTGTGGGATGAGGCTGCAGGGGTTCCCACATCACCATCATGGCAAAAACGTGCTGTCATTTTATACCAGTGATAAATATATTTGTGCTAATTACTGACTGCTGTCCTTAGACTCTATCTAGTCCCCTGTGGCCAGGTGAGCACCCTAATCCCAGATTTGACTGCAGGCTCCAGGTACCTTTTTTCTTCCAAAGACAACATCCACACAAATCATCTGTGCCGTGGTTTCTACTAGGAAGGAAACCCAAATACATGTCCATAAAAAGGACTAGTGGCAAGAAAGCAGGAAAAATTCTCGTCACAGAAAGAGATTCTAAAAGTCCAGCTTCATAACAGATTCTATGATTAAAAATCTCAGTAAAGGCTACACTGCCTCCACTTACCCTGCACTGTATTATTCTTTTGTGGCTCAAAAAAATTTGGGAAAACTTGACTCTTATCATAGCTGGAATTTTTTTTTCCTCTCCAGTGCAAGGAAGACTACCTGAGAAAGGAAAACTCTTCATAATATTCCTACAAGTGTGGGAGGGAATAGCAAAAAGCTCTCTGTAAGAATGTTTTGGTACACACAGGAAGAGTAAAGCAGGTAATATCCTCACACCCCTATTTATTTGAATAATATAGATTGTACTATGTCCAATTTGGTGACCCTCAGTCTCCCGCTCAAGCTGCTGCTGTCGTTCACTCAGCCATTCAACACTAAATGGCACAGCTTTAATTTAGACCCACTTTTCAAAGACAGAGTCAGCATCCCCTTGGTGAATAATTTTGAGATATATTTGGGAGTCAGAGTCCCTCTGAGGTTACTGAAATGCAGGTTGTTTTGATGCTGTCACAGAATTTGTTAAGAATTTATTAATATTTTTGTGGCAAAATATCTTGATTTCAAGTATATTACTGAGTTCTTAAAAAGAGACTTAAAAAAAAAAAAATTAACCAGCAAACAGTACCAAACCCTGAAATGAGGAATGGTTGGTTATGCTCAATTATTTGCATTAAAAAGTTGTATTTAAACATCCTCACACAGGACATCATGTATTATATCCTGAAGGGGCGAAAGAAGTTGACAACAGAAAAGCACTCTTAATATTTTCATTTTGTTTCAATTAAGAAATTATAAATCCTGCTATGAACCTCTCTGAAATAACAAAAGTGATGCAAGGGACCAGAAGCTAAACACAAGAAGAAATATCAAAAATTTGGCACACGCACTGGGTGTGCTAAGAATAGTCAAGGTCACAAAGTTTTAAAATCACCATGAAGAAGTGTTGTTCATTACCTGACTGTTGCACAAATTCAGCCATCTGAACAAGGTCTCATGTGGCAGCTGTTGCTCTGAACAGAAGCAGGAATTAATATGGAAAGCACCTGTTACAACACTGGTGCCTTATGGAGCATCAATGAAGAATCTAAACTTAAAGACTTAAATCTCTCCTGTCTAATTTAGGACCTAAATGTTTTGCTTGTACATTAACGTAATTGCTGTTGTCTTTTACTCTAGGGAAACACAGTGAAAAAAGACATTTATTATATATGGCAGAATTTGCCCCTTACAAAGTAATAATAATGCAAATTTAAAGGTGACAAAAAAAAAAAAGTCCTTTATATCACCTTTGTATCATTTAAAGCCATTATATGGTGAGGAATAAATCTATGTCTCCAAAGTCTTGGCCCTGTGCTTTGACCACATGAGAAAACAGCTCCAAGGTGAAAGTCTAAAGCCATGATGAGTAATGTGAGGTTCATAAAAGTGTTCAAATAATGAAATAATGTGAACTGCTCTGCAAATATCCTTATGGAAAACACTCAGTAATATGAATTTTTTTCTGAAGGAGACGCTTCATTATTAGGTGGACAACGAGATGCAGCCAGGGATTTATAAAACTGTCTCTATTTTCCATATGCTGCCTGAAGATTAGGATGATGAACACATTATGCAGCAAGATATAAATGAACAGAAAAACAACAAGCTTTGGCTTTATCTGATATAAAAAAAAATACAAATGTTTTGGAACCAGAGGTTTAAAACTGGCTACCACTTGCTGTGGATATATTTTTATTCTGAATTTAATTTCCTTCTTACATGCACTTTTACTTCCATAGTTGTAGGCATCTCATGAGCAATACGATGTGCAATTTATTAGAACAGACAAAACTTGATACAAATATTTGCAGTAAATAACCAGATAACTTACTCATTACTCACTGAGAACAAGTTACAGATATTTTAATTTCTTCCTGTGAAGAATATGTTCTGACTTGTTATAAAGAGTGGAAAGCAATATCATAGGTTAAACATCTCATAAAAGTTAAACTGTTCAAAATAAGACTTTGAGGAAAACTATGAAGAATGTTTTGAAAAGGAACAATATTATTTTTAATACATTAATGGTAAGTTTAATTTCTACCTGCTCTGAGGTTTTTTTGGTAGTATTAAAGGACTCACAATCTGTTGTTTGATTTTCATCCTGTTACAGAGAAATGACATTTATTATCTCACCAATAAAATGTGAGATTATTCTTTATTATTGGCCATGAATATATTTTGAATGGAAATTAAATATTTTCTATTACAACTATGAGGTTCTAAAATGCATTTCAGCAGGATAGTTGAGAATAAAAAGCTCTCTTGATTCTTAAACAGGTATTTATCAATGAAGTGAAGGGAACAAATAATGTGGTTGTCTGTGATAGCATTGAGACTGGTTTTGGTAACCCAGGAGTTTCTTTTGGTCTCTGTTCTGGTTAATTAAGCCAAAACTTTTCTGAAACATTTCTAGAAGTCATATAAACTATTTTCCTTACATATATTTTCATTTATAACCGATAAAATGCAAAAAACCCCAAAACCTCTCTATATTAAATGGAATTAGTGTACTTTAGTATTGCTAGACAATGTTATTTTTTAATCCCCTCCAAAAGACTGGTTAACAACTAATTTATTAGTTATTAACATATTTCCTTTATTTCTGGAGATGATTGATCTGCTCTTCCCTCAAATACAAGTTCTAGAAATGTAGGATGTATTTGTATCTCTAACTTACTATTCCTTCAGTACAAGTTAATGGGAAAGAAAAAGTTTGTTCGAGTAAAGAGGTTTTCTAGGAAAACAGTTTTATATATTTTCCTGTATTATTTCCTATTGGTCAGAATTACAAGGATGATTAGAATTTCTAATGCTTGAATAAACATGAAGTGAAATCACTTCGAGCTGCTTAGATTTTTTACAAGTGATTAAGAGGTCATTGAACATATACATTTAAAGACCTTTTATTCCAGCCTCTTGTGCTGCTAAAGTTGCTGAACTTAGTGAAACCAATTTTAATTGGATTCCACATATCATACTGGACTACTATTAAGCATTTTATCACCTCTAGGTTGTACATAGTAACCAGATGACTTTTAAAAGTGATATTAAACTCATTAGGAAATCACAGAAAACAAGTAGATTTTTGTGCATCTGCTAAACTATGGTGAGACTTCCCTGTAGTATTCTATACACAACTATGTTCAAATTTAATTAAAAACTTCCAGCCACTGAAAAAGACTGCAACCATTGCGGGCAATATTTCCTGTGTGCCCATTGAGTATCTTCTTTAATGTCTACTATTAATGCCTCTTCTATTTTAATCCACTGTTTCTTCTCCTGTCTGTGGTAGATACAAGAACTGATTTATTCCCTATTTCTCAAGGATTTTTAATTGCTGAAGATTTTGACTCTACTTAATTCTTTCTTTACAATGGATGATGAATTTTCGATCACTCTTTTTCTTATTCCTATTATATCCAGCCAGCTCACATTTCTCTTCAACAGTAACATCTCAACTAGACAGAATTCTGGCTGCCATGTGGGACAGAAGACTTGCTTCAAGATACCATGTCTGCTTGTACACCTCCACATACTCTTGCTTTTATCTTGTGATATAATTTACATCTCTTGGACCCGAGGATGCAGCGGTCACAACTGAATGTATCAGTAAACTTTTTTTATTACAATAAAAGGTGAAAATCAGTAAAAATACTATATGCCTAACAAATCTCTCTTACAGTATTTCACTGTTTTGGTATTTTGAAATGTAATTTATCTGGAAGCAAATTTTCTTGGGGAAAATTGAATTTCAACCTGTTTCTCCTTCCTCATTTTCATGGGGGAATTCTTTATGTTCACATATGTTTGGATATGATGTTCAGAAAAGAATCCTTTCTCGCTATGTAAATATACACAGATAGTGCCATGGATATATGTAATATGTTAAATTATTAAATATATTCTCTCTGTATTACATGTGTAAATGATCTAATGAAAAAAAAAATTACTGAAAAGATTTGTGCCAGTGAGCTTTGGGATGGATATTGCATTCACACAACCTGTGTAAAGAATGGAAGGTAATGTTTTGCTTTTTTTTAATTCTAAAATAAAATGTCAAAACTTGAACCCTTCTGTTCCTTAAATGGCTCAAGTCTCAAAATTTAAATTTCTACCCAGACAGTAAAGATTAAGAATTTAGCAATTTAGCTAACAGTGCTGGCAATGATTTCAGAGATGGAGTAGAGTCTGGCACCCATGACTGGCTGGTTTGAAGAAGTAACTAAATAAAAGCTTTTATACGATGAGTAGGACAGTAAAAATATCTTGTTGATTACTGTTTCTAGATTTTTTAGATAAAGAATATCATAAGATACACTGTGAAAAACAATTAACAAAATAACTGGATGCATCTGGTTGAAACAGCTCATGAAGTCAGGGCTGTGGTGGCACTCCCTCTACAGGTGTGGAAACATGACCTGATGGTGGACATTTGGTGGGTGAACCCACCTGGACATGGCTCTGTCAGACTGGGGGCAGAGCTCCTGGTCTGTTCTCACAGAATCCACCCCTACAGCTCCTCCACTACCAAAAATCACAGTTGGGTGCAAACCCAACACACTGTGACAAATTGAAAAGAAGTGACCTTTGACAAACAGATTTCTGAGTCAGGTCAGAGTGGTGTTATGAGCGACCCAGTATCTATAACAAGGAGCCCCAAGCTGTAACTCAAAGTCCTGCAATCTCAAGGCAGCAAAGAGCTCTGCCATGTGCTCCAATCCTGTGGAAACATCCTCAGCAGAGCCTCTGGGTAGCTGTCAGAGTGAAAAGGATAATTCTGAGGAAACTTTCCACATAAGAAAACATTTTATTTAGCAGAAATGGGTAGCTGGAAAGAAAATAGTTACGGATTACAGCCAGGGATATGACTCCCTTGTAGTGTGGCTATAGGAACAGCCATATACTATACTCCCTTGTAGTATGCTATAGGAATAGTTTGAGTATCACTTCACACCACTGGATTGGACAGAACATCCTTTGGTGATATTTTTAGATCAGGGAAAGTAAATGGGACACAAAAAACATTTTTTTCCATCCTCCACTATTACATGCCACGTACAGGGATTTTTTATGAGTCCCAGAGCAATGGTAGAAATTTAGTCAGACTTTGATGGAAAAAGAAAGGTGAGCTCATACCTTCCCCATTCCTAGTCTCTCTCAGTAAGATTGTACAGTAAAGGCATCTTTTTTACCCCAGGGTCCTGCCTTCAAAAACAGCCACAAGAATGAATAGAAAAAATGCTAGGAAATACCAATAACAAGCATGAAAAAAACCTACATTGACTTGGCTCTCTTCACAAAGCAGGTTTATTTTCTCTTCTTGGGTATATTGGACTGTCATTTGCTATTTTTGTTCAGTCTGCACCACAAAGGTAAGAAGGATGTGTAATACAAATGAACCTTTAATCTCTTGAGCAACTTCACGAAGTCAGCTTCTGGATTATATCAGGGCAACACTTTCACATCCCAGGATTTATTCTCCATTCAATCAGTTGCTGAATATGGTCCTTAATTTTATTTTTTCAGTCTTTTAAATGCTTTGTCTTTCAACATTTATGATTCATATATGCCTCTTTTTCTATTCCACTGCTGATTAAAAAAAAAAACAAAAACAAAAACAAAAACAAACCAACCCGTGTCTGCTATCAGATATGTGCATTCAGTATTCCTTCAATTTCATCTGCATTTGAAATATGTGTATGTGTGGGTAGCAGCAGGTTTACATGCCTGAGACACTGGATCAGAAGTTGAGAAACAGAGCAAGAACAATGTAATCTTTTAAATTTTTGTCATAAGTCAAACCTTAGATGTGTGATTTCTTCCCCTGATTTCAATACTATGATTATGTTTTCAATCCTCACACATGGGCTCAAAATGAAGAAGAAAGATGTTTAATTTTAAAACATCATTCATTTACACCATGCTGACTTCCATTCCCATATTTTTTCATGACTAGAATCTCCTTATCTCCCAGCTCAGTATCCCCAAGTGCTGCAGCTCTCATGTGGGGGTGGGAAAACTCCGACACTACACGAGACCACAAATAAAATAGAAGGCAAAAAATGCACTTTGGAGACCTCGGGAAGACCACTGCCCAGCAATGGGACAAGAGGAAATGGGCAGGGACTAATGCACAGGAAGTTCCACCTGGACATAAGTAATTTTTTCACTGTGACTGAGCACTGAACAAACTGCCCAGAGAGGGTGTGGAGTCTCCCTCAATAGCTATTCCAGAACTGTCTGGACAACAACCTGTGCTGTGTGCTCTGGGATGAGCTTGCTTGATCAGGGAGGTTGGATCAGATGACCAACTGTGGTCCCTTCCAGCCTGACCCATTCTGGGATTCTGTGAAAAATAAATGGTTAAATTAGCTCATGGAGTAATTATATGGCAGTCAATGAAATCACAAAAGCAGGGAGAAATCTTACTCTCACTGGGCAGAAGGGTCACAGCCTGGAATGAAAGTAAATCATGTGTAAACCTGGTTTATGAAGCAGTTCCATTGCCCTTCAGGCACTTGAAGAGGTTTTGTGCTCATCAGGGAGTGAATTTCGCATAAAGAAAAAAGTGCATTTAATTTACCATGCAACCTGTGCAAACGACTGCCTAACTTGCATTGCCAGTTCTTTAAAATGTCAAAACTTTCTTAAACATAGGTTATTGATTAAAAAAATCTGCTTTTTGGGTGGTTCCACACAGAGGACAGATATGTTGACATCTCTTTCCTCTCAATATGGGAGTGGTGTATTTTGGGTTCATGTGAAAAAATGTGACTTCTACTGACTTTCTGCTTAGAGGGTAATCTGGTCTGATGGTGCCAGATGAAAGGTAACTCATGTAGAGAATAGTAGAAACCTACAGATGTGGGGAGAGGGGAGCAGTTTTCATTTTATGAATGGAAAGTGGAAACCATCCAGTAACATTATGAGACTGCTCAAAACTAGAGGACTTGTCTCTGCTAACTTTGTCAATCTAAAATTTCAGTGTCTGCTTGGAGGCAACCCTAGCCATTTAAAGAGACCGCTAGACAGTGATAGATCCAATGCTGAGATATACTTGTGATATGGGTGGGACACATATGATAACTTAGAAGTTTCTCTTTTCTCATTTATTACAGAAGTACTGTGATGAATGGGTAAATAACATTCTTATTCTATATCTGCTGCTAAATAGGGATAGTTGTCTGCCTCTGAGGCATATTTACAAGCTATCTCAATGCTTAGTAATTTGTATTAGGTCTTCTCTGGCAACACTGACTGCCTCTTTAGAGTCATAAAGAAACATAATTTCTTTCTGTCTCTTTTTTCTCTTTTTGTTTTCTTCCCCCCCCCCCCCCCCCCCAGTTCAAAGTATCATAAATAACATGACAGCTGTGTAGCAACTGCTCACAGTGGTGTTTTCACACCAGGAAGCTGACAGTGTGTGTTACAGCCCCGTGGGCATAGCAGATGGTGGTGTTTGAGAGTCAGTGTTAGATGCTGTGTAATGTGTAAAGAGCCAAACCTGGTGCATTACTGACCTTTTGGGTCTTGTTTCTGGTTCTTGATAAGATTCTGAACCAACTGAGCAGTGTTTGGGAACATACTAGCTGGCACATGACGTTGTTTCAAGATAAACACAATCTAGAACCTGAGCCTACACCCTGGTGATGCTTTATTTACCAATATACACTCAGGCCCAGATGGCTGAAGGTAAGTGGGATGGGACTTTCAGACTCTTAAAAACAACACTCAAAGCTGTAATTGCTCACCATCCATACCCAAAAATGAAAGGCAAACACTCACACTCCTGCCCTTGTGCTTCTTCCCAGAGAAAAACCGAAGGTAAATACACAAAAAGTAACTTTTGATTTTCAACTTTAATTTGCAATTTTAAAATCTTCTAAGCTGGTTATTTTTCTAAATTTGGGTGGTGTTTATTTTTATTTGCATTAAATGGAATGAGTATGGGCTTTTTTAATATTGTTTATTTCTTGAGACAAAACTATTCTCTAATGTTTAACCTAACTCAAACGCAAATTTTCACACGTGAGTTTCAATTAGTTTCAAAACATAAAATTTTTTATTCCATTTTCTAAGCATTTCTTGTACAAGCTTTACATATCCAATCTCAGGATACAATTTACTGAGTGGAATCAAAAAAATGCAGTAAACGCAGTATTTTGATCAGGGTTCTTTTTCTTTGTGAAGACAGAAGTGGGGAGTTTTTTCCGTTCCTGCTGTGTTAGGATACACCATGTTCCCCAGGACAATTAACCCATCTCACTGCGACAGGCGCCTGGTGAATGATTGTGCTGTGGGAGAGGAAGGTCCAGCCTCTACTGATCAATGTGACTTTATGGCAAATTTCCAAAGGGAAATGCACAGAGATGACCTGTCTCAGATGGAAATTGCCACAGACTCCTCTCAGCCCTGCCAGACATTCTTGGCTGATAACTTCAAACTTAATGTCACAAACCCAGAGCATTCATTTCATTGAGAAATATGGTGAAGGTGTTTGCAAACAGCCTTTGATACCTGAGATCTCAGCTGCCACAAGGCCTCTAAATTGATTCTGTCTTTATCCAGAGACTACACCTAATCCCAACACTTGGGTAAGATAAATAGAAAGTAATAACAAATCTCAGGAAAGTGATTCAGAGGTTGCTGGATGGGCGTTTTGCCTTTAAAGAGTTTCTGGTTGGATTGTTTTTCAGCAGGCCACTCAGGACCTTAAGTAATTAAGAAATAAGCAGCCACTAATGTTTCAATTCTGTTGAGCTTCCTTAGGGTTGTGGTTTCCTGCCTCAATAAGTAGCTACACTCTTAAATACAGGAAAATGTCAGTCTCAAAATATGTCCTTGCTGTTTTCCCATGGTTTTAGCAGAAAAAAACATTTACAGCTTCAGATAACACTGATGCAGATGATCAAGTGGTTTTTGCTGCTGCTGTTTCCACGGCTCCATCTTTTTTAATAGCAGTGGTGGGGGTTTCTCCCAAATTGCTCCAGCTCTGAACAGCAATAAAAGTGAGGTCTGTTTACCAACACAAAGCATTTCATTTCTTCACGGTGTCATGAACATAAACCAAACACAGAACATTACACAACTGGTGACACTTAAATGTAAGTCAATTATCCAGGTTTAATGTATTATGCACATAGCATCTGTACATGCAACAGTATGGGATTGAGAAGTACTTAAATAATTAAGTTAATGGGTAGGTCCTGGGTAATTAAAGGGCACTGAGGAGAACAAATGGAATTTGTTTAGTGAGAGAGTTTATAGATTTGTGAAACGGGAGGATGGAATCCTCTAGCAAAGTTATGGTCTACCTCTCACCTCACAAGTAGATGGTTAAGGAGAACTTTCTTGTCCTGGCCTTTCATTATGGAATTTCTTTCAAGTATTTTTATGGATTTTATTAGGACTTTATACCACAGCGGCATTGTCCCTGGTTTATACTAGAACCAAGATCAAAACGAGACAAAAAAACCAATTTGGGATGGAAGGAAAATGTCCTAAAGTTCATTAAACAGTGGCAGAACATAGATAGAAAATAAATTTTCTGGAAACTTTTTAGTTCCTGCTACATTTATGGCAAAAAAACTGTGAGCATTTATGTTTCTTCTAATATAAACATCAGTAAAATAGTTGATATTGATGCTATAAAAATGTGCAAATCTGTTTTGCAGAGTAGAAGAACAAGTGGTCTTTTTGTAACAGATGAATTCTGCCTCCTGTGAACCCCAAATCCTACCTGTTAATTGAAATGTTAAACAGAAATTATCTTGGCACACATCCCTCCATCCTGACTTACACTGCCTCACAAATATCAAGGCAAAAATTACCTGTGGTAAGAAGTTGCTCCAAGTCCTATATATCATTTATATCCTACTTATGTCCTGATGACATTTTCTGAGTGACAGGGAATCTGTTACTGCAGCTTAACAAGGAGGAAACCTTCTGTACAAAGAGTTTATGTGACTTGCTTGTATTTTAGTCAGGAAAATAAAAGAGGGTCTGGACTGTCCAGGGGGTTTACTAACAAATAAATCAAAAAGCAGTAGTCATTATTACAAGGTCTTCTAGGAAAGTGGTGAAAAGTTGACAAGAAGAAAGGAAAGTTTCCTTTAGCTCTCCTCCCCCTCTCCCTCCACCTTCTCTTTTTCTGTAGCATATAATAAGACAGATCTCTACAGTAATAGAGTTTTGTAATTTCTCCTTCTACCTTTCTAATAATCCTAGGATGAATTTCACTTGGTCTTGATTGAGTCCATTTAAGCACTCTACTACCAGCTCCATATTAATCTGATCTCCTGAGACACTCAAAAAGTGACTTTCTGCTAAGGACAGTGTATCACGCTTTAATGAGAAAAGAAATTAAATATATCACAGCTTTGTCAGGAGCCTTTGTTATTTGACTTACAACCTTGCTCCAATTTAGATTGCTTTAGATAAAGAAACCTGCTTTCACATTAACCACTGCCATAGCCTTGCTCAAATATGTGGTTACTTTTCCTTCTATGCTAACACAAATTCAAGTAAAATAAACATGCAATTATTCACTCATCTAAAGAGAACGACTATCAATTATTTAACAGAATAGAAAAATATACATGCAAGGCTGATCAAACATGGTACTATGATTTGGTGGGTTTATTCTCCTTTGCTGAAATATCTTTAGTTTCCATGAAATTTTGTGTAACAAAATACATGCTAAAATATAAATACAGACTATTCTGTATAGCACCGTTTACGTATAAAAAGTTACAAAGGTGGGGCACCCGCAGATTGTGTCCTTTCACATTGACAGAAAAACTGTCAACCTGTTTAGCTCTTCTTTAGCAAGGCTCATTTGATTCAACATTACCTTCTTTGACTAAAAAAACAGCAGAGAAAACTAATCAGCCAATGGCAGAGATAGTTTAAAACCAGATGCTACTAAGTATCAATATTAAAAGTTTGTAAGTGTTCATGACTATGCCTTAATGGGTTTTAATTAACCAGGGTCAGCTTCAGCAGAATAAGAAAATGTCAGAAACTTTTTTCTTGCGAGTTTTTTTTTAATCAAAAAAACCCCCCAAAACAATAGAACGCTAAAACTGGAAACTCAAACCCCAAAAACAAACTCACAGAAAATATGATAAGGCACTAAAATGATTTCACTTATCTGAACTCATATCACTCAGGAGAAGTTGCTGAAGTCACAACAGAGAGAACCAAGAACACCTTTGATTCACACTACCTAGATGCCATTATATACGCTACAAAGCCTGCAGTGTTTTGCTTCAGTCACAGCTTGTTTCCATGTCCTCTGGAAACAGGAATGACTTTAAAGAACTTTGGGATGACTTTAAAGATCTTTTGTAAATTAAGCACTCTTAATTCATGCTCTTACCTGCCACCAATGCCAACTGCCCTGGAACAATCCATGTCCCTCCAGTTGCCAACACCTGTTAAACACTATTACTCCCAACAGTCATGTACATTCATCCAAGGTGTTTATTGGAAATAATCCCTAGACTGTGTAAACCCTAAGTGCTGGTTGGGAATTGATTGGGACACTTCTTATTGAAGCAAGTCAAACTGTGCAAAGAGCTGCTCTACCAATACCACAACTGTTCCATTGCCAAGGAAGATTTTCCATCCTTCCCTAAGCAGAGCTGTAGCTTTGTCCTTTATAGATCACATTTGGGAGTGGGCTACTAGTTGTACCCAAAATGAGAGAATATTCTGATGAAGAGGTTTCCTGTTATACACAACTTTAAGGAACACACACAAAAATTATATTTACAAGTTGGACATGACTACAGTTACAGGGGAAAAAAAATAGAGAATTTACTAATTGACTGATAGGGCATCTTGTTTACTGTCAGTCTGTTTGAATGTCAGTAGAGTAAGGACACTGAGCAATTTCATTTGAATTTCAATCCTGCTTGTTACTGAGCTTCAGCTGTTCCTGAATATATGACAGATGGACATGGCGAGTGGTTCATTCACTACCACTGTGTCCCTCAAAGTCACCCACAAGATTAAGAACCACTTTTTTCACTCTCATGATACTTATTTGAGCACTAATTTCAAGAATTCAGAGAGTGAATCAGTAGTATTTATTACTCCTTTGTAGGAATCTGGAAAACAACAGAGTCATTTGTAGTTAAGAGAAGATATCTTTATTTCCTCTGACAGCCCTGATGGATGATGATAATTTCAAAACCTTCTTTTTCATTAAATATATAAGAAGGTCTAAAAGCTTTAAATTCTTGTCCTTTGCTTTACAATGTTCACTAGGTATTTCCTGATCCAGTAGATCACAGGCTTTTACTTTTCATCGTGTTTTTCTCTTTCTCTTTGGAACGGTGCCATGGAGAACTGTCTTTGATGACATTAATGATAACACCATTAAAATCTACCTCAAAAACAAACTGAGCAGACTAAACAAATAGGCCTGAAATAAAGGCAAAATACAGGTTTTGAACCATGTCCAATTCACAGTATCAAGCTAAGTCTGTATTCCAAATGAATATAAGATTCAAAGATAATTGCTCACTATCTCCCATGAGTAGACCAAATCCCAGTCAATTCCTGAACAATGGATGGCTAACTTCCCTGAATCTGCTTCTCTTCCTTTTTACTGACATGCATGTCAGGAGCGGGACTTCAGCAATGTCTATGATTTTGTGTCATGGCATGGAATATCACAGAATCACAGAAACATAGAATGGCTTGTGTTGAAAAGGACCTTAAAGATCAAACAGATCCAGAACCGTTGCCATGGGCAGGTGCACCTTCCACTATCCCAGCTTGCTCAGAACCCCATCCAATGTGGCCTTGAACATTTCCTGGAATGGGGCAGAAAAAGCTTCTTAGGAGAAACTGTTCCAGTGCCTCACCACCCTCACAGCAATTTCTTCATAATATCTAGCATAAATGTATTTTCCTTCAACTTGAAGCCATTCCCCCTTGTCCTGGCATCCCAGACCCTTGGAAAAAAACTCTCTCTCCACTTTTCCTGTAGGCTCCCTCCACGTGCTGGAAAACCAAAACTGGATTACCCCAAAGCTTCTCCTTCTCCAGGCTGAATATACACAAATTTCTCAGCCTCTCCTCATAGGAGAGGTGCTTTGTCTCTATGGATCATCTTGGTGGCTTCCTCTGGACTGGTTCCAACAGTGGGTTGAGACTGCAGAGCTGGACACAATGCTCCAGGTGGGATCTCACCAGAGCAGAGCAGAGGGACAGAATCACCTCCATCAACATCTTTAGTTGGTTAATTTTTGTCCTCTCCCAGCATCTTGTTCACTCCCAGTCAATTCAGTGTGGGGCAAAGTGAGAAACAGAGCACTTAATGTCATGTGAGCAGAGTTCAGCAATAGCTAAAACACAAGTGCTTTATTGGTCACAGGTGTAGAACACAGCTCTGGAACAGCTGCTGTTCCAGTCACATCCAGGTCAAGGACACCTGAAAGGCCAGGACATCATATGAATATCTCTTATATTCAGTTTGCATCATGCACAATTAAACATTATGAAACACAGTGAAATAAATTTTCTGATTGCAAATTTTATTTCACTGAAGTAAAACTCTTACGTGATCCCCTAGATCCCTCTATCTTTTGAATGGGTTACATCCGCTCTCTGAACAATAATACTTGTACTGCAGCAGCCCAGTTAAATTACTGTGGAAATTGTGTGAAAATTAAGTTAGTAATCCAATCTACAAAGAAACCTTAAGACAGCAGTAACAAAAAATTAAAACAGCCATGCCCCAAAATGTGTCTGCCTCTACCAAATTCAATTTTTGCTTAAGTAGTTTCAAATAAGATGGTACTGCTTGGTGTGACACCATCTGTTGAATTTCCCTTGCTTCTGTATGACTAAAGAGTAAGTGGCAACTTTGCATAATTTAAAATTTAAAATGGGGAAACAACTTCTCAATTACAGTCATGAAAAGGATCAGGTGTGCTCTTACTCATCCCACAGACCATGGCACGGCTGACTTCACATTTGGAAAGACACTTAAACTTTTATATAACCAGTGTTTACACAGACTGCAATACTGTTGGAAAAGAGCTTTTTCCAATCTTCACCAGCTCATTGTTGAAGTACTGGCTTTTTCTAGTTTGTTTTTTTTGGTTTTTTTGGTTTTTTTGGGGTTTTTTTGAGATTTCTGTTTCTCATGGAAGAAGGAAGCAAATGGGTAGTGTATTTTCAAGAAATAACAGAATGTGTTTCAGAGTATTTGGGAATATTATTTTTTTCCTTACTTCTAGTGTTTTATATGCCAAACCAAAGTAGAAAAAAGTCTGCTTGCTTTTCCTGCTACTCTGACAGAATTTTTTCTCCCAATTATTTATGAATTTCATATGATGGTAATTCTCATGACATAGATTTTCAACAGTTTTAGTTGAAAGTTGATTCATGGAATGAAGAGCTTAAGTACTGGTTAGAAGAATGAACAGGGAGAGACTGATGGTCGAGGACTAAAAGAGATTCCTCTTTCCAAAGGTACAAACACAGTTTGTTCAGGAAACTTAAAAGATTTGGGTGCCAGGAGGCAGGAGACAGGTGGACATTGGATAGCAAAGCCTAAAATTCCTTTTGTTATTTGTCATGATCTGAAATATTGCCAACTTGAAGAAGAGCGAGCATAGGGCACTTCTGCTGATAGGTCTCTTGACTAAAGATAATGAAATTTTTCCTTTTCCAAGGAAGGAGCAGCTGTATTTCATGCTTTCTCTAAGCCCGAATCTCCATCTGAGCTTGTTCTTTGTGCACAAAGCTCAGAACACAGAGTTTAGCCCACAGAGCTGTACTCATGAGTACAACACAGACACGTGGTTAGAAGACAAGTTGGTTGAGACAAGGCACAGGTTGCTGCCAAAATTATAGATACTGACACAGAACCCAAAACTTCGCCCTCGGCACTTCGTAACATGAAAATAAATCATGAGAAATAGACCTCCTCAAATCAGATAATGAATCTTCCAAGACTCCTTGAGCACCAGCTGCATCTTGCAGAAGAATATTTATCTCAATTAACACAAGTGCACCCAGGAGAAGTGTTGCAGGGCTCTGCCATCAATCTGGAGAGTGCAGCAGCAGCTTAATGCTCCAGCACGCAGTGATGAGGCAATGTAAACAGGAGGCTACCCCACACACTGCACAACTGCAGCTCTCCTGAATCCTTGATTTTAAGTCCTTACAGCTCCTTTGGGACTCCAGAGCTGATTGCAAAATTTATGAAAATTCAGGTATTGAAGCCAGATGTTCAGGCTGACATCATGCAGGGGCTGGAACCTTCCCACAGAATTCAAGGAGCAGAGGTGATGTATCAAACTCCAGTCCTGCTTCTGGGGCTCTCATTAGCAGCCAGGCGTTTTCATGTTTATTTATTTATTCTTTTTGAGCTGCTAGTGGACTTACCATAACAGAGAAATCTGCTGACATCAAGGACTTAAGGGGAAATTTATTTTGAAAAATAGGTTTTTAAAAAGCTATTTTGTTTTAATGAGCAGTCCCCAAATACCCAGAGCTCCTGTCTTACTGTGGAGATCAGAGCTTTCCCAAAGTATCCTACCCACGGAGGTGTTGATTCCCATCCCAAGAGAACAAACATAGTTTAAATTCTCATATTGAAAATACATTTCAGCAGTGTCTTCCTCTCTGAGTCAAATTGGCTCATAGAGAGGGAAGTGAGGATGATACCTCTTCATGATGATATAATTAACATATGCATACACGCATATATATATATACACATGTGTACAGACACACACAGAGGTACTGCACCTCTGCTGTTGCCTTTTGCCCAACCTGGAAATTCAACTAAAGATAATTTTAGTAAGGAGGTAATATAAAAGGGGACCTTTATTTGAAGGCCTTCAGGAGCAGTTATGGAAAGATGTCCACAAAAGCTCACCCACCCCCAGGGGAGAGTAGATTTTAATAGGTTTTAGGAAATTAGCATAATTGATAAGAAGCACCAGTTAAGAGGACAAGTGGTGATGCAATCCCCAGGCCAGGCCCCTTCTCTGGAGCCACCCTTCAGCACTAGTTGTACTTTGTCCATGAGAATGTATCTCCAAGAGTTGTTCTTGGGCTTGGGACCCAGGAAGAACCAAGATAGCACTGGGGCTTTGTACTTCCCAGGGCTTGGAGCTCTGGAATTTGTTTTGTCCTTCTGCCTCAGGAAAGGCCATGGAGAAGTACTGGGAAAAGTAGCTACTAATACAATAGACTAAAGAGATACAGAGATATGTGTGAAGAATACAGAGAACACATTAAAAAAAAAGGCAAAACTCAAATATCATCCATGATCCAGGAATGTGATGAATCCAGCCCTGCGGGCCCCAGAACTAGAAACACACTGAGCTGTTGGAACGAGTCCAGAGAGCCACCAAGGTGATCAGAGGGATACAGCACGTCTCCTGTGAGAAAAGGCTGAGAAAATTGGGATTTTTCAGCCTGGAAAGGAGAAGGCTTTGGAGTGACCTAATTGCAGTTTTTCAGTACCTGAAGGCAACCTACAAAAAGATGGAGACTTTTTACAGAAAGATGTAGTGACAGGACAAGGGGGAATGGCTTCAAAGTGTCAAAGAGAAGGTTTATATCAGAGATAGGAAGAATTTCTTTACTCAGAGGATGATGAGGCACCAGCACAGTTTGCCCAGAGAAGATGTGCTGGTGCCTCATCCCAGAAATTCTCAAGGCCAGGTTGGATGAAGCTCTGAGAGCCTGGTCTACTGAAAAGTGTTCCCATACATGGTAAGGGACTGGAACTACAGGATCCTGAAGGTCCCTTTCCAACCAAAACTCATCTGTGATTTTATGATATGTACACCACATAAACATATATATATATATATATTTATGCCAATGCAAAGTAGGCTATAATGTCATTGTCACACAGAAATTATGGCACGAAGGCTCCTGCAGCCCTCGCTGACACTTTTTACATCACCAGCAGGAAGGTTTGATTTCCCAACTGTACCTTGCTGCAGTCATTTCCAGTGTGTTTGTGCTGTCAGACAAAGGAGTAGGAGCTGCAAGTCAATTATTGATAACCTTCTGGAGGAGCTTTGGCTCACTGGACCCAGCCCAAAGCATGATTCAACCTTTGGGATAGAAATAGTTTGAGAACACTTGTCAGAGAAAAGAGGTCTGAAAGAGGATAAGCTTGAAAAGAAGCCTTGAACTAGAGTTAAGACAGTATTATTTGGGAATTACTGAACCCCAAATGAGCTATAACTTTTTAAAATGTAGAGCTACAGTGGAAAGTGAATTTTTAAAGTTACTGTTTGTCTAAACCTAGAAATTCTGTTTTTTCTATTTTTAAGTTACTTTTGATCTGTGTATTTTCCCACTGAAAATTATTCATGGGTATCAAAGAAAACCAAAGAATACTAGGATATATTTTTTCTGCCTCTGTGAGACCTGATCTGCCTAGTAAATGTAACTTGTAGAGACAATGACAGTGTACAAGGTATTGCTAGAATACATATATGGATTAAAAATAAACAATATGTGTGTCTGCCTATCTATTGCAAGAATGAATGACCAAGGGAAAAGCAAACCATACAGTTAACAAATAGTAATCAATTCCCTTAAGCATTTTCCTTATTCACCTGACATTGTGGATTAAATACAAAAATAACTTCTCTGAGAAGAGCTGTCTGATAACAATCTTGGTGAAATATTCTAATTGAGAAAGAATGAAGAGTTAGAAAAAAAAAAATAGTTAGGGAGGGATCAGCCTTATACAGATCAAAGCCATAGCTTTGGAAAAGCTACCAGAAATCCTGATATTTCTCTGACACCTCATTTCAATTTTAATATATATGGAAAAATCTTTACTATCACACATCCCCCTCCTTCAGTTGCCCTTGAAACTTCCATCTAACTGAGACTTAGCACTTTTCTGCCTCTGTTGCTTTTACACAGCACATTCAAAGTGATCTGGTGTATATTACAGTAATCTGCTGAGTTCAGTCTTGGTGTTATGGTGCTTCTCAGCGTTTCTGCTCAGCTCTGCACGCTTTCTCAAACTTTTGCCTCCAAAGACTGATTTCTTCCTTTTGAAGAAAGTAAAACTCACACTCACTCTTACTGTCCTGTTTCTTTTCTCTTCTCTGCATCAGAGGAACAGGCAGGTCTACTTACTTGAATTTGAATTATTAAACTTGAATTTAAAGACACTAGGACTAGATTATTCTATCTCAATGCTTAAATGCTCAGCCTTTTTGTTACTGACTCTTGCCTTAGGAACATCTTAAAAACTAGTATTTTGATAGAGAGACTCACGGAATATACTTTGAAGCCATCCTTCTCTTCCTTAACAGAGTCAATGATAAAGAAGTGAAGAACACTTGACTGTCACCATGTCCCTCACGGAGCAGAGTCTCTGTCCACCCGGGGTAGCCTGACACTGCAGACCAGTGGCGGACACTCCTCTGGATCCGGAGAACCAGAGGGCTGGCTAAGGGGACTTCCCCCTTGTCACGGGGGTGGAGGAAAGAGTCTGACTCATCTGGAGAGCGAAGCCAAAGACCTTTACTCAGTCCCTGGCGGAACCTTACACCTCAGGGGAGTTGCTCCAGCAGAGCCCAGACAGAGGGAAGACAGTGACTTATAAGCAGGGGAGGTACTAAGGGAGGGAACCAACCATTATCCAATAAGGAACAAAGTGGGAGTGAACGAGGCTTAAAGGAACTTTCAGAGAAACCAAGAGAACACCAAGGGAGGAACTTCCCCTGCTGCTGCCCTGTCACTCGATGCCTCTCCCTGAACTTTCTAGAAGTTGGGAGGAGCAATCAAGTGACAGGCAGGGCCTGGAGGAGGGGACCGGGAGGATTGAGAGGAAAGAGGAGTAGGGATAAATTTTGGGACACAACATTTTTCAGGAAAAAGCGGGGTACGGAACAAACCACTATTATGCAATACAACAAATATCGGAACACAATACAACAACTGACTTTAAAAAATTAATGCATCAGTTGAACTGAATGGTTTGTACTTGATTTTTTTTATATAAAAGGATCATGCTTTCTTGCATATATCCAGACAAGCTTTGAGAAAAAAGGTGCCATAACTCCCTGAGAAGAGACCAGGTTTTTTTAATGCCACCTCAAAGCAGATTTCACTCAGTTTATTTCACTAGTGTCCATCAGCTCAGTGGTCTCCTAAGACAAGGAGCAGAAACTTTAAACACTGAACAGATCTCTGAACATCCAATTCACTTTTCTAATTATGGGTCTCTGGTTCTGCTTGAGACACTTATGGTATCTACCACATCCATATTGTCTGAGGGACATGAAAAGAACTAAGAAATGAGTGGAGTTTCCCAGGGTTTGGTGTTAGGACTGACACTGTTTGACATCTTTGCTGGAAATGTGGACAGTGGGACTGTGTGCACTCTCAGCAGCTGGCTGGTGACATCAAGCTGTGTGGGGCAGTCATGTGCTGGAGGTTAGGGATGGCATCCAGAGGGTCCTGGACTGGCAGGAGAGGACTGTGAAAATCTCCTGGAGTTCAACAAGGCCAAGGGCAAGGTCCTACACTGAGAATGATTGGGAAATCCCTGGCACATTTAACAGGCTGGGCAGAGAATGGATTGAGCCCTGCCAGGAAGGACTTGGGGGTGCTGGTGAATGGGAAGCTTGACACGAACCAGTAATGTGCTCTTTCAACCCAGAAAAACAGCTCCATCCCAGGCTGCACGCAGAGCAGTGTGGGCAGCAGGGTGAGGGAGGGGATCCTGCCCCACTCTGGTGAGATCTGCCAGTAACTAGAGGGGTTACAAGAGAACTGGAGAGAGGGCATGGAGCGAGAGGACCAAGGGGAGTGGTTTTAAACTGACAGACAGTAGAATCAAACTAGATAATAGGAAGATTTTTTTTTTATTTTATTTTTTTTTTTTTTTACTGTGAGGCTGGTGAAGCATTGTCAGAGACTTCTCAGAGTAGCTGTGGCTGCTTTATCCCTGGAAGTGCTAAAGACCAGGTGGGATAGGGCTTTGAGCAATGAGCTCTGGTGGAATGTGTCCCTGCCCATGGCAGGGGGTTGGAATTAACTGATCTTTAAGGTCTCTTCTGGCCTAATCCATTCTAGGATTCATGAAGCTCAGAGAGGAGATGGAAAATTATTGTGTTGAAATCACCAGCATATTCTTGTGTAAGAGTCTGAATCTCTATAGCTTTACCTGTAGCTTTTACATTTTACTCAGTAAAATCCTCTTGCAAAGGATGCCTGTGTGCCTGTGTTTCTGCAATACTTAGAACAAGGAAGCCTTAGTCATTTCTGAGGCTACTGGACACTTTTCCAGTAATAACAACAGAAATCAACTATATTATTGAATTAGTTTAGACTCTTAGGCACATAAAAGGTTCTAGATTCATAAAACCATCTAATTGAAAATTACATGAAAACCTCTTAAAAATTAAAAATAAACATTAATAAAGGCAAGTAAGGCAGTATTCTTTTGCAAAACTCAAAGATTAGCTATATTTTGCTGTATAACTACAATCTTAATGGAAACTATTGAATTGGAACTTAGTGTTTTAAGGTGTTATTTTGTCCTATAACAAAAATAACAAAAAGAAAGCCAATTGACTTTCAAGAAACTGAAGACTTACCATCTTCGTTCCTTTTCTTTTTTCCCTTTTCTTCTCCCATCCCCTTCCCATCCATCATTATCCATAACACTACTTTAAAACAACAAAAGCTGTCTTTCCAGTATTGAGAGATGAGAGCTTTTAACTGAATATTATCCTATATAGAGAAGTATGCCACTGTTTGGCTGGTTGGAACATGTACTGCAATTGGTTTCATGCATCTATTTATCTCCAGCATCTGGAGATTTTAACTGAAGTGCTAATGAGTGCATAACAGAAGCATATTAATTAAGTACTAACCACAGGCTTTGGCTCTGTGACAGCATACACTAAACAACACACGTGGAATATAGGTCAAAGAAGCAAGATATTAGATTACTTCTGAGTGCAAAAATAATGTATTTGATTTTAGTGGGGTATTGCATATGCAAATCATTAAAGTGGACTCTGAGGATTTCTGTTTCTATACAGATCAGCAGTACTTGTTAATCCAAAGAACATAAATGCAGAGGAAGAGCTACAGAGTGTTTTTTATGTGAAACATTTTGAATTTGCCTATTTGAGATAGCAGTAAGCAGTGTTCTATGCATAAACTGAAAACATTGTCCTAGAGGGTTCACAATAAACAGTAAATAAACCTGCTGATATGCAGGTCCCCAACTAAATGTGGAGCTTACCTTTTCAACTCATGTGCACCTGTCTAATAATCTGAATTTCTGGAAGGTTTAATGTGGTTCATTAAACACTGCAGGAAACCCATCACCAAGAAATAATGTCTTAGTAACCTCCTCAATACTGTTTTAGTATGGTTATAAGCAAAGTATCAACATAACTCTGTGAACAGCGAGGTATTTTGTGGCTGAGGTTGAAAATGCAGAAAGTCATTATAGAATCGTTTGGGTTGAATGCAGCCACTAAAGATCGTCCATTCCAACTCCTTTTCATGGGCAGGTACAACTCCCACTAGATCAGATCCATCAAAGACCCATCCAGCTTGATCATGGATGCTTCCAATGGTGAGGCATCCACTATTTCTCTAGGCAGTCTCTCCATGTAAAAAAATTCTTCCTTATGTTCAATCTAAATCAATCCTCTACCAGTTTAAACCCATTCCCCCTCATTCTATCATTACTGACCTTTGAAAAATCTCTTTCTTTGCTGTAAATAATTTTTTATAAATTGAAAATCTTCTGTTAGGTCTCCCAGAAGGTTTCCCTTCTCCAGGATGAACAGCCCAACTCTCTCAGCCTGTTTTTCACAGGGGTGGTGTTTCAGCCTTCTTATAATTTTTGTGATCATTTTCTGGACCCACTGCAGCAGTTCCATGTCCTCCCTGTGCTGGGAAAAACACTGGATGCAATGCTGCACATGGGATTTCCCCTGAGCAGAGGGGCAGGATCCCCTCCCTTACCTGCTGTCCCCACTGTGGGATCAGTCCAGGATGTGGTTGTTTTCTGGGCTGTGAGTGCAGTTTGATGGGTCATGGCCAATTTTTCATTCCCCAGTATCCCAAAATCCTTCACATTGGGCTTCGCTCCGTCCATTTCTTCTTCAGTCTGTTAAGGTTGCTCCAAATCAGGTGCAGGACCTTGCACTTGTCCCTGTTGAACTTGTTGAGGTTTATGATACAAAATAACACCTAGCAGAACACCAATTTCCATTTGAGAAGTTTGTTCTAGAAGGACTGACCCAACAAAACTTTCAGAGTTCTAAAGCATAATCTACACTGGTTAGGGCCTGTGTCACTCTTATGTAGCACCATTATGCTGTATCCAACATCCTCAGTTACCAGTGTGGTGATTAGGAAAGATGGAAAGAAAACTTCTTTTAAGGAGGATAAAAATGGACACTGAATAATCTTCTCCACTCTGCACTTCAGGAGAGGAAGAGTAGTGTTCTGTAGTGATGGCATTAGAGATGAGTGAAAGGTTTCCACTTATGGCCAAATGACTGATAAAAATTATCTTTTCAAAGTAAAACAATGTAGGAATTCATAGACATCTTAGTTTATGAAGAAAGGGAAAAGCAGGGTCATCCAGAGGAAACCAAGGAAGAAAAAAGATGTGTCATCTATGTTCTGATGGATGATACAAAGTGAAGTGCTAAAAGGATGCAGTGAGAGATTCAGTAAGAGGAGAAAATTTGTTGAAGGTGTCTAAAACAATCTAAGAAAGGTGCTGGTTCTGGAATTACTTTACAGCATCCCTCTTCCTGTCAGTGCAATTCTTAGACTCTAATGATAATTAATGTCACCTCCAGGTCACAGAGCTCTATGACCGATTTCCATTGCCAAGCCCCGATGGAGAAGATCAGTGCTATTAATCTATTCACTGTGAAAAACTATAGAGAAATAGAAATAGCAAATAATGAAATATGCACAGACATTTATGTCCAATTCTGGCACATCACCACTAAGTTCTTGTGCTATGTAATCTGAGATCAATATGCAAGTATTGATAAAAAAGAAAAAAAAAATTGAATTTTGATGAATATTTTGAGGGCAATAATTGTTACTTCTAGATGAAAGAAATGGATCACGTGGGCCATCTTGTCTTCTACCTTCCAGTTCACCCTTCTATCTTAATTTCAGTAACATTTATAAGAGTAGCACCAAGATACAATTAACAACCAGAAAATTTTAACTTTTCTAAACCCTTCCCCCTTAGAAATGCTGATGGGCCATATTAAAACTTTGTTGTTTCTGTTAACTTGAACCTTTCTGCCCCAGATGCTGGCTCTGAGTATTACAGCAGCATCTGGAATGCTTAGACAGGACTGGGGCAGACTTTAATATGCTACACACTCTGCAAACAAGTGGACAAAGAAAGCTTGTATGAAGAGTCTAGTTGTGTTAAGCTGAAAGAAATCATACCTTCTTTCTGCTTTACAGATGGCTTTATGAAATGTAGAGAGATTTAAAAGCTTCTGCACTGGTATTGCACTTGAGAGAAAAGAATTCATCTTAGACCTCTTTGTTCCAGACAGCACTTCAATAAAACTTCACCTCTTTCATCACTGGCTGTCTTGATGTCTTGCTTCACCCTAGATTTTTCCAATATGACTTTTGTCTTGAGATGGGCAATGGGTAAATACACACTCCTGCACAGTTTCTAGCAAATTATCCTATGCTTCAGCTTCCAACAGATAAAAAAAAATGTGAGATTTCCCACTGAGTTTGCCTCAAAATAATCAATAAGTTTAGATGAAGGGAATATTTTGTCTTCATGGAACATAGGCAGAGTCAATAAAAAGAATTCTGAGGTTAATCTGAGGTCTTACTGATCCTCATTTGCAGGATCACAGGAAGTTTCAGCTTGGAAGAGACCTGAGGAAAACATCTAGTCCACCTCTTGATTAAAGCTTGGTCAGATGTGAGGCCAAACCAAGTTTTTAGAATTTTGTCCACTCTAGTCTAGAAAATCACCAACGATGGCCAACAACATGACTTGACAGGACAATCTGATATTTGTTGGTCCTTGTGAGGAAAAGATTTTTCCTTATATACAGTCTGAACTTTTTTTCCCCAATGTATCCTTCTGAAGACAGGATCCTTTGACAGATGCAAAGTCTAAGGAGGCATGCAAACAGCCTGGTGAAAAGCCTAAAAATTGTTATTCATTGGCTGTCATGAAAATATTGGTAAATGCTGAAAGACAAAGCACACTTTCAGTTGAATCTAGAGTCCAATTTAGGAAACAGGAAGCAAGAGTTGGCAGTATTGGACCATCTTAGATGGACATCAAGTGAGAATGAATTAAAAATAAAAAAAGCACATGAACAAGGTGCACTTAAATAAGTCAATTAAAAGTCATTCCCCTCTGCAAAAAATATACCAAAAAAAAAATCTGAAAAAAAAATCAGAGATATTTTCATCTTTTTAGGAAAATTCTAATAGGACTACTTCTGATTTTTCTGTGAAACACTCTGATACAATATAAATGGTTCAAATACTGCATCAGAGTCATTATCCATCAGACCCCAAAGCTGAGATTGTTGTAGTTGACCCTTTAAAAAAGAATAAATCAGATCTAATTGGATGGAAGTGACTGGATGGGTTAGTTTACCACTGTGCTGTTGGTGCTCTGCCAGAGATTTTAAAAGGCAGCTTGGGAACTCAGAGTGAAAGACAGAGAGACAATTAGTAGCAGATCTGGACGAAAGAAACAGCTTTTTCTCTCTCCTTTTACCTGTCAGAAATCTTTCCTTCATAGGTGTTTATTCCTAGGACTTTAGTTCTACCTTTGCAGTGAGTGAATTATTTATTTATAAGATAATATCCTTTATAAATTTAAAAACTTTATTCTATTTCTGTATATTTTTTGAGTCTTTGTGTGTGTATGTGTGTGTGAATAAATTAGCAAATGCAAATAGAATGGCCATAACACTGGGAAATCATATTTTATCCTATAGCAAGCAAGTGAAAGATTCTTCCTCATCTAAATCATATTTCCAAGGTGAAAATATGAGACCGGTAGTTAAACTGTTAGTCAAGAGATCAGGAGCATTTTATTATTATTATTATTATTTCTAACCTCTGTTCCTGTTTGCTTTCCACATAAAATTAGAGGAGTCACACAGGAGACATTTTATTTTTTCCTTCATTTAGGTACCTAGTACATACTAAGCTACTAAAAGAAAAGTTTTCTAAAAAATGTCTTGACTGATTGAAAACTGAAGTGTTCCAGTTGACATTTTCTGCTAAAAATCCACACTTTTAACAATGTAAGATTTCTACAACTATTTTCCTGTTGGGCATAAATTAGATTGTAATTTTTTCTTTATCAAATTACAGAGAAAGAGCTTCCACATTAAGAGCCCTTTGTATAGAGATACAACTTTGTTAATGTCCATAATTTTGGGTTTCACTTAGTCCAGTGCTTTCTGATGATGGTGGGTTGCTTACATTGCATTTCAACTGCCTCCCACACAGCCATACAGTAGTTGATTTTCTGTTATTTGCTTTTTCTTTTCTTTCATATTTTTTTCCATAGCTTATTCCTCATTATCAAAAATGACAAGGTTTGAGTTTAGGTTGGCTATGTGCTGTGTGACATCAGTGATGACAACAATCATTTCTTTGCTGTTTCCCATTTGGCAGGATTGAAATATGCATGGACAAACAAAAAATGTTTGGTGGAAGCTCATTTGCACAATTGTGTGAGGGTCCAGACATTTTATAATGATACCACATGCTGCTGTGGTATCATGTAGGTAATTAAACACACTTTGTGATGCACATTTTATTGGGAATCAGAAGAGAAGAAAGCTGGCTGGCACGTCTGAACTCTGGAGAAGCAGTGTCCTGAAAATGCATTGTGTTTAAGATGGTGTTTAAAGCCAGATTCACATCACATAAGGAGCATGAAGTAGCATGAGTAGGAACAGAAATTGTCCAAACCCTAACAATAACAAAACAGGGTCTCCAGGGAAGTGGCCATGGCCCTAAACCTACCAGAGTTCAAGAAGCATTTGGAGGATTTCAGAGACGTGGTGGGATTTTTGGGGTTGTCCTGTGCAGGGCCGGGTGTTGGACTCAATGGTCCTGGTGGGTCCTTTCCAACTCAGGATATCCTATGATTTTATGAAAGCCAAATACAGAACTTGTGACTGAAAGGTGATTGAAACATGGCAGAAAGAAAATGAAACATCTGAAAGTCCGTACAAGAGTGGGAAAACTTAGGCAGATTATGAGTAGATTACACAAACAGAGTGACAAGACACAATTAACCTGAACCTTGATGAAAGGTCAGACCTGATTGTCTGTTCACTGTACAGAAAGTTGGTATCTGCAAAGCAGGCATGTAAACAAGTCCTTAAGCCTCCTGTAACAGATTTCTCTCTTGAAATGCTATATACACCTAACCAAACAATTTAAACCACAGATATATTATTTTATAATTACTGCCTCCTTTGCAGGAGAAACACTGCTAGTAGGAAACAGCAATGCTGTATTAAATAATGTCATGCTATGATGAAACTGCAAAGGCTGAGATCACTGTGGGTTTTTTTAATTTAAAAATGGCCTGGTTACTGCTGAAGGATGCAAGCGATCATAGCTAATCGAGAATTGTATAAATTAAAAACCCTGCTTGAGAAAAATTTGATTCACTGTAGTCAAAATAACACAATATACATATGAAAATATTTTTCAAGTGTGCCCCACTTCTTTATGAAATATATGAGCATTGATTTTCACAGATACATGACATTTTATTCCTGTCCATAAATCTCCTTCTCACATGTACACAATATTACAAGAAATGTGAGAAAATATGAGTTAACAAAATCCTACCTCAAAATCATCCAGAGTTGATAAATAAGTTGTAAAGTTATTAGTATGCAACCTTCTAGATTCAAAACATACACTAAAATATGTGTGCCTCAATAGCCATATAGCAGCCCTCACACAACTGTTATATAGCTATCTTGGTGTTACCAGTACTAGTGCAAAATAAATTTTCAAAGTTTTTATTTGTACTTATGAGTAGTTAGGATTGCTGTATGACTTGCCATGTGGTGATAGCGAAAAGTAGGTTTCCATATTTGTAATTTTTAATAAAGAACACTGCTTTGCCTCCCTCTCTTTTCAAGATGGAAGTCTTGACAAACCAAGGGTACACAGTGACTTCTCCTTCGCCATTGGTCAAGAGACTGGCACACCTTTTCTTCTTTCTTCTCCAAAACCTGCAAAATGACTCCCTTGGGCAACACCACTTATCTTCTACTCAATAGAGAAACACAAAATATATGCAAGATATGTTCTTTTATACCTCCCCATGTGAATCTTGATGTTTCCCTGGAAATGTTTAAGGCCAGCATGAACAGGACTCTGAGAGACCTGGTCTGGTGGAAGATGTCCCTGCCTGTGGAAGGAGCATTGGAAACAAATGGTCTTTAAGCTCCCTTTCAACCCAAACCCTTTGTGATGATCAGCTGCAATGTTTTTACTCCCACGTCGCTGCTGCCACAATGTACCTCACACATTCAAAGTCTCTCTTCTCATACTGTGACTTTAATTATTGCTTTTGGAAGAAGAAATCTAATGACCTTCTAGCTCTCACAATAAACTATTATTTTTTACTTTGATAAAATCAAAACAAAGACTGGTTTTCAGTATCTTGTATATCTTCCCTTCTATCAGCTCTATCTGACATATCAGGTAAATCAGCTGAATTTCAACAATGCTGCAATTCTGATTTTTTTTGTTCTTGTTGTTGCTTGTTTACACTGATATCTCTAGATATGCTGTAATTGGTTTAGCATATTTTTATTTTTGTTTTTTATTTGGCATCTGGATATCAATATAATATTTACATCCAATAGGATGAGCATCTTTCATTTTCTTTTATCTGGTACAGAAATAGTCAATTTATCTAGTTCAATCAATTCAACCAATTCAATTAGCTCATCTAGTTCAATTTATCTAGTTCTGATACAGTTAATTTTAATACCCTGGAAATCATAAGCCTATATGTCTCAGTAATATGTCCTTTTCCACAGCTTTTCTGCTCAGGCCTGCTACATTGACAATGTCTACTTCATATTCTTATTTTATTCCAACATTTAAAGCTATACTTTTTCTTCTCCTCTCACATCCAACCTGGCACAGTCCCTACTTCCCTCTGTTCCCCTTTATTGTGGAACCAACTATTTCTCTGCCACCTTGCTGGGTAACACTTGACAGGATTGCACATCCTGTGGTCTTTATTTCAGGTCATGTAAGCCCCATGCCACATTAAAAATGAAGCAGAAAGGAGCTGCATGGACACATCAAAAGAATGAACATAAATCTCTCGAAAACATAACCCACACCTAATTAATGAGATAAAGCTGTGGTCTATCATGAAATTCTGGCAGCATCTGAATATAGCATCATATGGCTGGAAAGCATCCATTGGGTTTAATTCCTCAGAGTAAGTTCAGACTTATTTAAAGCCAATATTTTTTTCTGGCTGTGTGATTTGGATGCAGAGATATGGGCATATGGGACAGGAAAGAGGCCAGATTGCTGCTGGTTGTTAATGTGAGCTACAGGTAGAGCACTGAGGGACTGTGAAAAAAAGACAGGAATTTGCACTGGGTGCTTAGTGCATGAGGTTTGACAGGCCTGAAGTGTGGGATCTGACACTGAGAAGTCCGTATATCCCACTGCAGAGCTCAGGAGAAGGAAAGGGGTTTGTGCCACATGGAATTAGACTCTGAGTGATGAGAAAAGTACAAGGTTGCTCACAATTGACAGCAAAGGTTTCTTCTGACACCTGAACACTCCTCAGAGGTCTTCTGTCTAGGGAGTGACCTCCTATCAAGGCTCACATCGCTCAAGTTAAGCAGACAGAGGATTAAGAAGTGGCAGAAAAAGTCAGAAGCCAGGCAGAGTGTGACGGACTCTTGCAGGGTTATACAGTAAGGTACAATGGGACTATAATTAGCTTGATGGTTGAAATGAAGGAAGAGGACAGAAAATTACAACAGATCAGACATGTAGAGGAAGGTTATACCTTGGGAAAAACTCTACATGACTTGCTCTTAGAATGCTTTCCTTTGCATTAAAGGGAGGGATCTCCTGAGGAAGTAAAATAGGTTAGAATAGACTATGCACAAGGAGTCAAAATATAACATGATCACACTGCAAGCTACTCCAAAGTGGAGAGAATTAGAATGATGAAGTGTTATATGCAATTAATAATGATTTGGGTGCAGTGACTAAATCCATCAAAATCCACTTTATTTCTTTCCAGTAACATGCAATCTGAACTAAATTTCCTAGAGGCAGGATATATCGCTGCTCTATATTTAAACCTTTTGATGATTTTCACTCTAAATATGTTTTGTTTAGCAATTTAAGAACCTTTCTTCCCTTTTTTTTTTTATTTTGTGAGGGTTTGTTTGTTTTGTTTTGTTTTTTTTTTTAATTTTTAATTCCTTATATTTGCACAGCAAACACTAATCATAGAATCATGGAGTGGCTTGGTTGGAAGGGACCCTAAAAATCACCTAATTCCAACCTTCTGTCATGGGCAGGGACACCTTCCACTAGACCAGGGTTCTCAAAGCCCCATCCTACCTGGCCTTGGATGATTCCAGGTGTAGGGCATCCACAACTTTTCTGAAAAACCTGTTCCTGTGCCTCATCACACTTTCCTAATCTCTAATGAACACGTCTCATCTCTTTAAATACCACTGCTTAGACCATTATTAGATTGTGCTACATTCATCTGTAATATAAAATATAATGTCCCGGTCTGAGTGTGTCAGAGTGCTCATTATAATAAAACTGAAAGGAGAGAAATTAATTTTTTTGTTTCAAAAACATCAATGCAAAATGAGTGTTTAACACTGGTTACATGATGCTCTGCACACCAGGTAAACAGTGTTGAGTATATGCAGTTGAAATTGCAACATTCTGCTGCCAATGTTTTAAATTCTTTTAAACTGAATTCTTTTAAACTGTGGTCAGTTAGATCATGCACTCTGTTTTAGTGCAAGGATCTTCTTTGAATCATTCACAGAATCATTAAGGCTGGTAAAAACCTCTAAGATAAAGTCCAACCATTAACAGAGCACTGTCATTTTCACCACTAAACCGTGTTGCCAAGTGCCACAGCCACAGAAGCTTCTGAACAATTCCAAGGACAGTGATTCCACCTCTTCCCAGCTCAGCCTTTCCAATCTGCCCAAATGCATTTGAAGATCCTTCCTACCCTCCAGCAGATCAACACTACCACCCAACAGAATTTGGGATAGGAAGGAGTTTTGACTTGGGCGTACCAGCAGTTGATGGTCACCTCTGTATCCAGCAGTATTGCTTACAAGGTACTTGCAAAGGACAACAGTAATTTTGGGATTACAGAGGACAGTCTGAACACCTGGGGTCTGACTCAGCTGCTGGCATGTGGGGGCCTTCTTCTGTCTGAGAGAGCCTGGGTTACAGGAGATGTTCACCTGTGGTTGGCAGCAGGACCAGTGGGCCATGTAGTAAAATCTCTGGAGGTTAGGCAGGATGTGCAAGCATCTTCAATGACACAAGGTATTTAAATATCAGCAACTGACCTGAACCCCTGAGTTTTCTGAATCTTTGTTTCTGTGGCAGTTCTATCTCCTGACTGCCATAGTCCTTGCTCTCTTCCTATGGAACAAGCTCCAGGCTCATTCTCCTTTTCCTTTCCCTCATTTCTTGTTCTAGTTGAACTCTTTGAGGAATGCCAGCACATTAATTTTACAGGAAGATACTATTTTTAATTTTTTCTTCCATATTATAAAACCATAAGACCTTTACAGAAAGTCTTGTAAGGAAAAAGGTGAAAATGTACAGCTAGCAGGGGAAATGCAATGACCAGCAGTGAGGCTGCCATGGAAACATATCCTGAGGCTAACAAGAGACAAATCTTAACAGTACATATTTAATGAAATTTTGATAAAAAAGCAGGCAAATCTGCTATTAAAAACATAATTCTTGTTGGTCAACATTTCAGCTTAAAAGCTGTTACTTATTTCTTTACATTGTTTGTCATTGTTAGAGCAAGCGTTATCATATTTTTAAAGTGGCTAATACCAATGGCCCAAACTTATTCCAAATTAAAGTGTTTAGCTTAGAAGATTGCTCAAAGGAGAATGTGGAGACATAACCACATAGTTTAAACACCTGTATTTACCTGTGAATAATTTCTTTATCATGTGAATAATTTCTAGTGTGATGATTTAGATTCATAACATGACACAGGAATTCTTGCTTTATTAACTTTAAGTATCTACTTGTGCAGAAACATATAAAAGGAAAATTTTTAGCTTTTTTTTTCTTTTTTTTTTTAAAAATTTCTATAATCAGATAACATCATTTATCTTGCCAGCAAATTTCTAATAATCTGATATTTCAGCATAGATTGTACAAATAACCAGAGCAATCCAAATCAAGATTTACTTGGACAGCCACACTATACCTTCAATTTGGGATATATTTTCCTAATTTATTTTACATAATGTTATATTTTGCAAATATCTATTCCACTAATTTAATTTAAAAATCATAATGTGTTGATGTGTTCACTTTTTTTTTTGAAATGGTACAATCACACAGTCCATAACTTCTTTCTGAAAGGGAAGTGATGCCTTAAAATATTTGGGACGTATTGCTTTTAGTCAGTCACCCAGTAACACAAGATGTTAAAGCTAGCTACCATATTGTGGGAATTGAGTAGATCAAGCAATACTATGAGCTTAAGATCTAATCACATGTACCCAGTCAACCCCCAAAAAAGAAGCTGAATACTAATATTCTTGATGCATATCCTGCACTTTGTCCTCATCAGCAACCTTGAGATCAAGAATAGATATGCTTGTTCTGACAGAAGATTAAAATTGTGTCCTTGTGACACAGTAGAAAAAGTTTCACTCCTTCTGAAATGTGAGATTCAGAGCAACCGTCTTTGAGAAGAAACACAAAGAGGCAGCTCAAATATTTTGGATTTCAGAAAGACCTTTGTTCCAGAACTTGAAATCCAAAGATCCTCAATGTGAGACACTATCAGTGGTTTTTTTTAGTTTTGGTGGTTTTTTTTTTGTTTGTTTTTTTTTTTTTCTCTTAATCTGTTTTTGGAGTTATCAAAATCATGAATAGGAACAAATCTGAACAAATAGTGCCACATGGAAGAGAACAACTGTTGGATGCTGGGTGGAAAAGCTGGGAGAGTGTGTGGCACCCCCCTCACCAAAGCCCTGGAGTCAAACAATGACTTTGGGTACAAGGGTACACACATGGGGGGATCTGATGAAGACTTGCACCTTCTACCTCTGCGTGGTCACTTTCCAGGGGCAGTTTGCTTAAGGAGCAGTTTAGCTCATGGAAAATGAGGATAGACTCGTTAATGTCAGATTTAGAATATCAGAGGCAGGAAGAAAATAATCAGCATGCTGAACATCTTGGGTGTGTGTACATTGACATGAGAAGTATGAAGACAAACTAAAAGATTTGAAAACTTTAATAATGCAATTTATTTGCTGCAGCAGAGCTTTGAGGTAATTGCATATGACTGTGAACAGGAATTGACTGAGGATCATTCAAAAAAAAAGGGAAAATGAAAATATTAAGTGACACTGCCCTGTGCACCAAGATTTTCTGTAATTAGTAGTGTTTGATAACTTCTAGCTATAACTACAGAAAAATTGAATTGAAGGGAGATGACTGAAGGAAGTGTGACATTTCTTTGAAAAAAGATGAAACAGCTACATAAGCAAACAATTCCATTGCACATGAAGGGCAGTATTTTAATGAAGCAACAAAGTGGTTAAAGTTTCAACTCAGATACAAAAAGAAACAAGAAATAGGAACTGAGATTAATAAAAATGAACATAAATATAAAAAAATTAAAATAAAATGAACATATAGACAGAGTTAGAAAGACCAAAAAAGTGTAAGAGACATCAAGGGCAAAAAGATATAATTCTTTAAGAAGTAAGGGAAACATCATGGAAAATCTTGATCTGATTCTCAAGTTCTTGTCGCTCTTAAGTTTCCCTGTAAAAGGTCAATGACTAACAGCTGTCTGGAAATACTAATGTTGTGATAAAATGATAAGACTTCTGAGTTTTCTATTTTGAATAAGAAAAACAAAAATGAAAAAGTAATTGCAAACACTTGATAAATTAGCAGTTAAAATAATTTCACTCTTTTTTTTAACTATTTCTATCTTAACAACTCAAGGGCAAAACCAGTAGCAACCAGCAAAAACAAATTATATTATTACTTCAAACCACTGCAATTTTCTTTGAAGACAAAGTTATAGGTCTTCTGAATAAAGATGGTAAAAGTAAATACTGAAAAAACCCCTTAATTTTAGAAAGACTTATTTCATGCTCCAGGACAATTCTAACAAGGAATGGAAACATGAAAACATGGAGCCACTACCACATGAGTCTGATAACCATATAAAGAAGTTATCAATTTCAAACGAGAAAGAATATATTTGTGGAGTCTTGCAAAAAGCTACCATTGAACTGGTCAATGCATTCACTATCTGTGCAAACAATTTAAAAAGTGGGCTTTTTTTTCAGTTTGCTGATCATATTAACCTGAGAGAGGAAACACATACACTAAATGAAATCAATAGAATAGAAAATAAATTTGAAAGTTGATAAAACACTCTTACAGAAAGAAATGTAGAGCAGAGACATTGAGGTGTCAAAATTGAAAAAAAGATAGTCAAGTATACAGTTACAGGATGGGCTATGACTGTAGCAGATCTGCATAAAAGATCTGCAAGTTAAAGAACAATATTGGTCAAATCTGAGCCAAAAATATTGTAGGGTGAAAATAGAAAACTTTATTTTTGCATGACAGTAACCCCCAAAGCCTCTAGAAAATATTAATTAATTCACTCTCTTTTGGGTCTAGTACCATGTTAGGGATGATGGAACTTCAGGTTTTGGACCTAGTAGTGTGCAGTTATTAAATATCAACTTTGAGAGCTGTGACAAGAATAAAAATGAGCCTGTAAACCAAGAAGACTGAACAACTTCTTCAGTTGCTGAAATTAAAATTGCCAGATGCTCCACCAATGGCAATGGGTTCCTAAATGTCTTGTTCAGAAGAAGACATGTCTGCACTATGGACACCCAAATACAGTCATGGAAAGTTTTGATGTGAATTTCAGCACAGCAAAAAATATTTCCAATTTAGGAATTGGGTTGATTGCCTGGAAACTGTGAGAACCTCCATCACTGGAGGTCCTTAAACAGGATTGGAAAAGCCTGTGTCAGGAATGAAGCTGGTGTGTGACTAATCATGCTTCAGGGCAAAGAGGAGAATTAAATGGTCTTTTAAGTCCCTCTGGGAAACTGGGACTCAGAGCCTGAAGCCATTCATGCACTTAGCTACATCAAATGTTCCTGTACTTCAGCACAGACAGTCACTGAACAAAGACACAATCCTGGGATCTCTGAGTGACCCCTGTCTCAGACCTCTTCTTTTCCTTTGACTAAATAGAGGGAGCACTGGGAAATCAGCCAGTCCACGTGTTCAGCAGTGTAAAGCCAGGGCTTGAAGGTAGCTGGATTGAATGGCACCTAAACTCCCTTTTCTCAGCAATATTAACATTTCCATGTGTGCACATATGGAGGGGATTGACTGCTTCCCGCCTGATTTAGTGCTCTGCATTGTTTTGTTGCCTGGTGTCCAACTCTGCTACGAGGACCCAGTCTAGCTCTCAATAATTATGCAAATGCTCTTTTATTTCTGCTCAAAAGTTAACAATCTGCTAACAGGCAGGTCTTTAAGTAGAACTCCCAACTAGTGGTTCTTTCCACAATGTTAATTGTAAAATGCATTTAAAATCACCCTGTATCCAAATTTTTATTCCTGCAGACTGGACTTACTATGCCACTAATTTCACGGGTGTTGTGAAGCAAAGAAGTATGAAGTACTATTCCTGGAAGGAACAGACCCATGAAAATCAATTTCGTGTGAGTGCTCTCACTGACAGAATTTTTTTTTTTTTTTTTTTTTTTGTATCTACAACTATATATATATATATATATATATATATATATAAATGTATGTAAATACAAAGAGGCAATTCTATTATTTGAGTCAAATGAGATTTCCAGTAAAGCTGCACCATATCCAAGTCAAATGGCCCTACCAATGGTACAAGGAACTGGAAAGTTACTCTTTCACAGGAACGTTGTTCACAACAGTACCCAGTGAATGTGCCTGGTATCATTCCAGGTGGGTCTTACCCTGTGAGGCAGAGTAGGACTCAACAGCTGGTCTGTTTATGGTCAAAAGTGAAAATGTCTGGGCACCCTGGTGCATAGAGACAGCATTTAGTGCACTGACCAGTTCAAAAGGAGATGTGTGAAGAGTGCAGGAAGCTGAAAAGCTTATCTCTCCCTTTTCACACTATCAGGATTTTTTAACTCTTACAAATGTAGAATAATCAAGATGAAGATCCAGGCTTTCAGCATTGGATTTGTTAGTACAGGACTGATAGGTTTCTTTAGACTTCACTACTTTCATTGTCTATTACATTGTTTTTAAATTAATCAGCAGAATTTCTATCTGTCCTTTTTGCATAGTTAGATCTAGATTTAGGCATTGATGGCTTTTAGAAATTATGGATTATAGACCAAGCTTTCTGCAGAAAGACTGATCCTTCCAATAGTTTTCATAAAATTAGAGATCTGGTGAAAGTGTCTGAGCTTGCAAGAAGTTATTTAGAAAATAATTTTCTCTAGAAAGGAAAGAAGTTAAATTGGTTTTGGGAGAAGCAAAATCTTCCCCCAAGTCTTATTTCATAAATGGACTTTTGCTAGCATGTCTGGATAGCATATGATGGATTTTCAAAAAACTTATGGTAACCCTTACAATGACTTTCTCAGCTGTGTTTTCAGAAGCACATCCTCAAAATCATTCTCATGTTCTTCGTTGAGGGTTTTGTTTTGAACAAGGTTATACATAACCTTGGTCAAAGTTCGTTCTACTTTTGTGACTTTTAAATTTTAATGGTATCAGGAAGATGGACACAAAATTAATGATACATAAAAAGGATGAAGATACCTTAGTTCTCTTGTATAGCCACAAAGTGTCACCCTTTTCCCATGAATTGTCTACTCTGATTGCTTTTATGTAGCTCAGGAAAAAAATGTCTCCTTTAAAGGAGACAGTCCTGAAGTTCAAGGGCAGAATCTGATCTCAGGTTGTGTCTGTAAAGTGACAAATGTTCCTGCAGATCTCTGATGAGTGTAATGGAGATTAAAAAGAAATTATTCAAAGGAGACAATATTTGGAACTTTCATTCATAGATTGCTGATACCAAGTACCTTTGAAGATCATAACTTGGTTAAAGCTCCATGGCTTTAGCTGTTTACAGGGAAGCTAATTTTCTAATCAATTCTGCACTCCCTAGCAATCTGTATCTTTAGATCACCTCTTGCTATTTTCTAAAAAGATAAAGCTTTTTCTGAGGGTGGGGGGTTTTATTGTTGTTGCTGTCCTGAGTGTTTTTCTCAAGAAAACTCTGGACATAAAATGTCTCTTTGAGAACTCATCTATAATGAATTGGGTTGAAAGCAACTAAAACTTTCTGAAATTATATTTAAAAGTAGAGAAATAGAGGAACACACAAAGATCCAGAAACTTGATTTCTGTGGGAGAAGAAGAGTGGAAGTGTGTGAAAAACATCACAAATTATAGTTAAAAAAAGAAGTTTAATATATGACACTTGATAATAAAATGTTTTATAATCACAAAAGGAAATAGAATTTTCTGGGTTTTAGCAAAAATTAAATCTGTTTAATTTATAAGGATGTGCTACTGTTTTTTGTTAATGTGAGGATGGTGCCAAAAAAATCAGTTTATCATCTATTAAGACAGAGCAAATAGAAGATGTGGGAGAATGTCACCTGGTAAAAAACAGCAGTATTGGTATGTGAGTCCTAATTTCTTTGTAGGCATTTACCTCAGGTTTTTAGACAAGTTCCTAATTCTGGCAATGTGTAGGTATCAGACATGCTCCTCCTAAAGACAGTTTTGATTTTCTGTTTCTTAATCCATCCATTCTCTATGGCTCATCTTATGACTCTCATTCTGAGATACCAAACTTCCTCCTTTTGTTGCAGACTAAACTTCACTTTTTGATTCCAACTTCTGAAATTTCTCTGGGCTTTGAGCACATGGAAATTACAAAACCCCTTAAATAAGGAACAGAACCACTCATGGCAAGTGAGCAAGAAAAGCAAAGTAACAAACAGAGTGATAGTTTTCTGGTTCGCTACCTAATTTTTCTCCTATCCTAATCCAAGACCAGATTCTCTGCAAGAACTATTTGTTAAGAGTCCTTGAGCAAAGTTCAGGTATGTATTTGTTTTCAGTCATTCACTTTAGAAACCCCCTTTACCTTGCACTGAGCTGACTTGTCCTTGTCATTTGAGCTCATGTTCTGTCATTTGGCTTAATGTCTTTGGAAGGAGTACAATGCTTTGATTGAAAAAGTCATTTTTATAGTGGGGATGAACTAAATGAACATGGGGGAGGATTCATTATGCTGAGGAAAGCAGGCAGAAGACCTTGACTGCATTTTCTCCTCCCTTCCCATTATAGGGAGGTTAAAAGGTAGGAAGAGGTTCAGTACAGAGGGATGGAGCAAACCTGCATAATGATTTTTCTGCCTACACTCAGTTTTAGAGTTGATTATGAATTCTTAAGAAAGGAAATGGCTCTGAGTTTATGGGGTCTAATTTTGATATGAATCTTAACTGCAGAAGTTGAGGTTTTTCCCTGGAATACAGGTAGGTGTAGATGTGGGAGAATTTAACTTTTATTATTTTTTTAAATGTCAGCTCATTCTAAAGGACAGAGTTATCATTTCAGCAAACTATATTATAAATGCTCATGAATCATAAGCAAAAAGACAATAATAAACTTCTTTATCTCTTTCCCTCTCAAACCATCCTCTGAGGCAGAAAGAAAAGGTTACAACAGTAGACTCATGGGAAATTATTTCATTGGGGTGGAGAAAAAATAACTTGTATAGGTACAAAAGAAAAATTTCCAAGGAAGTTTTAAGTGGTAGACACTGGAACTCACCCTTTCAGATATAATTATGCATATAATCACAAACATATGGATGGGGCCCTGAACAACCTGGTCAAGTAGACCATGTCCCTGCCCATGGCAGGAGAGTTGGAATGAGGTGATCTTTAAAGTTCCTCTCAACACAGACCATTCTATTATTCTATGAAAGCTGTGTCAGGTAGAACAGGTTCCAACACCAAGTTACACGGCTTCATTTTCTTGGAAGCTAGGCAGGACTTTGTTAAATTCCAATTAATTTAGATCTGTAGCAGAATAAATTTGAAATGAATCAGAAATTAATTTTTCTGGAAAGCATGAGAATCTTTGAGTAGACTTGTTGAGCTCAGAAGAGTTTGCTTTTTCTTCCTTTAGATCTGTTGTATTTACCATTTGTTTAAATTCTGCTTCTAGCATTGACAATGTGTTTTAATATTACACATACTAGGAGCAAAAAGAAAAAAAAAGTAAAGATTTTGTTTAAAAAGTACATTATGCAAAGTTGTTTTCAAACACAGTATGATACCATGGAACAAGCCATGACAGAAAATTAGGATCATCACAAAGCTTGGTATTCTCTTTTCCTTTCACAAATTTTGGCTCCTGCTTTCCCACTGTATGCACAGCAACTATCATAGATAGATCAAGAAGTCAGAAGGTCTAACCGCCTTCCAGCAAACTGCTAATTAATGGCATATTAGTGTTCTCAGTCAGGCAAACAGAGAAAACATTGTGAGTAGTAAATCACTTTTGACTACAGTTCATGGGAAGTCACTCACAAATGGCTAAGCAGAAGGTCACCCTTTTGTGAAGGTTCAAAATAGGGTAAAAACTCAGAGCTCTGAATTCACAGCAGGAGATCATCCTACAGTAACTCTGCCCCAGCATCTTTTATGTGTAAACAGCAAGCAGGAATTCTTAACTAAAACAAAACGCTACACTGCATGCATAATGCCTCCCTTGGGGAGTTAAAAAGAGAGGACAAATTACATGTGACAGATGTTAGCTACATCACTTAACACACCACTGAAAGGCATGCAGGGTATATCAGAAAGGTATAGTGTAATGTGAGATGCACCTGAATAAGCTCGGAATAAGAAACTTGACATATAAACCCCAGAAGAGCACAATACTATTATGGTTATCCTACTACTGGTCCCAGAGGAGATTATTCAGAGCTGACATATGCTTTCATTCAGGTCACTGCACTGGGTCATGGAGAAGAGGTTTGGGGTAATGTGCATGTAGGCTTTGCTTCATCTACAAAATCCTCAGGTTCCCAGGCCCTGTTTCATACAAAAAAGCAGATTCAGCAAGAGATTAAGACATCTAAGATGAGGTACCTACGTCTGTAACAGATGTGCAAGTTCCAACTTTACTTAAAGGAGCTCTATTTAGTCACTGGAGTCTGGATAATGAGTCAGACAGGTATAGATGTTTATTTCAGGGGTGCTGGAACTGTGCCCCAGGCTTCACTAATTAGGTGTGCTATTCAGGTACCTAAAACAAGTCCTGTGTTACCATCTGAACTGCTCTAGATAACCTGTGTGTGCTACAGATGCTGCTTCAGAGTGATGTGGGTCTCCTGTAAACCCTCAGTCAAACCCATCCCAAATGGATATTTAGGGAACTGAATCAAACCCTGGACATCCACTGCCTATGACAGAAACTGAGATTCCTTGGTCATGTGTCAACATCCACACACAAACAATTAAATGCAAGGACCTCAAGGTAGAAACAATTCTCATCTCTTCTCTCCCTATCCAGTGCCAAGGCACAGACAAAACGTTGACCCAGTATTTCCTTACACCTCATGTTTCACCAAATAAAATGTGGCCCCACACAAATGGAAAAGGAGCCCTGCTGAGGGACAAGAGGTGTCTGATTTCTCTGACAGTGAGGGCCAGAATGAGTGGACTCCATGGCAGATTACACAGGGTAGATGAGAAAAACCAAGCAAATATGACAAGGAAAGAGTCTGAGAGTTACCACTCAGTTTCTCTAAGAGAGTGTTACCATTATGAAATGGCCAAAAGAAGGAAGTGAACTTTTATAACATATGTGGTCTATATATGTATATAGTCTATAATGTGTGACTAGACAATATTACATATCACATTATATGTCTGCACTTTGCACACATTGGTGGTGTGTGCTTTGCCTGCTTTTGCATATTTTACCTTTGTGTTTCAGATGTTCATTTACAACCAAGTGTTATTCTCCTGCTGTTAATATATGCCTCATTTAGAGAGCTAAATTAAGCAATACATACCTCACATGCTTTCCTTATAGTAAGTAGACAATATATGGATTATTTTTTCTTTATTCTTGCTGTGATTGGTTCAAAAAGTAATACTGAATAACTTCATTACATTAGTTTAGTACAGGGCCATCATTTTAATGTCTGTGAATTACATTAAACCCACTTGAGTAACCTGGAGTGGTTGTAGCCTTATGTTGAAGCCTGGAAGGTAAGGGAGCTAATGGTCATGTCCAAAACATGATAGCTAGGTGGCTGTGGGGCCAGCCAAGGATTGCTGGTAAGGACATGATATGGGAAAGGACAGGATGTGGCTGGAGCAGGGGCCACACAGAGGTAGGGCAGCATTTTCCAGAACAAATGTCCTTGTTCTGTTTCCTGGAGATAATGCAGCACAATGCAGGTGCAGGAATAAGGCTGAGAACTGGGCTGTAAGGGGAGGTCAAGACCACCCAAGACCCCTGAAACCCTCCAACCCATTTTCTGAAAACTCCAGAAGAATGGACTGTGCATGAGAACTATTTTCCATAGAAAACAAGAAGCTTATTTCCAGGGTTGGGAAAACATCTATAAAAGGTACCCAGGACCTCAGACACCCCATCAGCTGGATTGATGCTGGTGATCTCTCTCATTCTTCTGTTCTTCATTTTATTCTCTCCCACTTTAATCCATCTCTATTTCCTTCCACCCTAACCCTTTATCCAAAACCCACTGCTCTGTACTTATATGAACAGATAAGGGACTGACTTCTACTAATTTCCATGGTAAATCTATCATTTATTATTAAAACTTTGTAAGCTTTTGCAGACCCTCTGAGTTTTGTCATTCCTTTTGATCGTGAGCATCTACCAATCCTGAGTACTCCATTAAGGGCGGGAGATTACACTGCTCTTTTCTTATCAGCTGATGAACATAAAATGCCTGTATTGGAGTGAATCTCATGAGACACATTGGCTGGCCCTTTTTGGTATTCTTTCTGCATTTCCTTGGCTCTTGTGCCACAGGGCTAATTCCTCCCAGAATGTTCCAGCTGAGCTATATGAGCAGTACTGTTTATCTGATTCCACCTTGTGCAGTAAGGTAACATCAAACCTACTGCAAACATGTGAGTGTAAGAGTAAGATGGTGTGGAAGATTTGCTGATATTATATTTCTCCCTTGCACAGGAGAAAGGTGTATGATTGTCCAGGAAAGATGAAAATACATCTCAGGCGATCTATAGATTTATCAAAGAGTAAGTGATTGTTGCTTGACTTCAAGTCTCTGAACTCTTGATGTTCATCTCTGAAAAGCTAAAATAATAATATCACTCTGCTGTCTCTCAGTGCTGTAATTATTTTGAAATCCAATTTAGAGGGAAAAAGGTTTCAAACCACATCTGGCTCTTCCTGAACATTCCTCTACTTTACTCATCACATTTTTCTGCTTAAAATGAGCTCTTTTTTCCCCTTGTTTCTCTTCCTAGATGGGTAAAGGGAGGAAATAACTGTTTGTATGTCTTGAGAAGTAGCAAAAGTGCGCGTCTGCAAAATATGGCCTTATTCTTTAGTGAATAATTTTTCTCCTTTGCAATACTAGCTGTCCTATGAAAAAGCAACAGATTTGTATCTACCCTTTTAATATGACTAAATCCTGCTATTGAATTAAGACATGAATCCTTGAGGGAAGAGAATAATGTATTTGGAGTATTGTCATCCTGTTGTAAGTGTGGGAGCCACTAATTCCTCCAGTGGAGTTTCCTGTGCATTCTTTTGCGTTTTCACTGAAGACTTCATTGGAAATAATTTTACAATCTCTTAACTGCTTCTGTTTTGATTTCTTCAGGTGAATTAGAATAGAATTACAATAGCAGGGGAGTACCTGCTGGCAGCTCAAAAACCAGATTAAGTTTGAAACCTGCTGCTTTCTGCTGTTTGCCTTCTCATAAGCTTGAGGAGGATGAATCTATCCCACCATGTCAAAGAAAGGCTTTAGTGATATGAGGAGCTAAGGAAGTGATCAGGAAAAAATATGGGAAAATAAGAAGTCACTGATTGGAGAATAAAGGGGTGAAGGGCTTAGGTATGTTTGAATCATTTCCAGTAATAAAGTTCCTAACTACTCTGTAATACAGCTGATTCACTGTCACTTGACTTTTGAGCACCATTAATGCCCAGTTTAAAATATCTATGAGATGGATTACTGTACTAAATACTTTACAGTACTGGTTTTACGGTCAGGATTTAGTGGAAAGCTTCTTTCTCCTATAAATCATTCTATGAATATTGATTGTGGTAACTTCTACTTACCTAAAAGTTTTATGAGGCTTTTAAAAAAAGTACTGAATCTGTTTTGGTGGGAAAGATCCTTTTCCAGAAACTAATCTGAGGAACATTTCTAAAATATGCCAATTTTGTGTTTATATAGTTAAGAATGACTTTATAACAAAGTGCTGCTAGTCCAGACCAATTTATTATATGGTACAGAAGTCTTAAACTGCCTTAAATCAATAGCTAAAAAGACAGGAGAGTGCTTGGGTGTTATAAGTCATCATTTTAATGAAATATAGATTATTCCAGGACTATTAAACAAGTGGTTGGTGTCAGGAAAATTGTTCACTTTTTCAGTGCTAAACAAAACCATCTATTTTAATGCAGTAAAATCAATAAGCAGCTGAGACCTGCCATGTAGCTTGAATGCCTAAGTAAATGTATATTTAGAACTCCCCATTGCTAAGTAGGTAGGTTACTCTTTGCATGTCCTGGTTACTAACTCTGATTAAAGGAAGTGGTTTAAGGGAAGATCGAAAAAAGGAAGAAGCAGGAAAAATATTTTGATGTAACCACTTATTTTGTGAAACAGACAATTACTAAGCTTCTTTTTTAATAAATATTTTCCAAGCTGCACAAATATTGTGGGCTGAGGATAATTCAGGAGTGGAGAACTATTTCAATTTAGCACTTGAATTGAAGGAAAACTAGGGAGCCCAAGATTAAACTAAAATGTAATTCATAAAGTTGCCTGAGGTTGCAAATAATTGGTTTGCAATAATAAGCACAGTTTTGCTTGATATTTTCAGGATTATTAAGAAAAAAAAAAAGGCATATAAAACAAGAAAACAAGAGCAAGGTTGCAAACTCACCTCCCATCCATCAAAGTAAAAAAAAAAATAATAAAATACCACATTCTACATCAGGATGAAACCAAAGCCCTTATTTTGTCAAACTGCCTCTTCTTTGGATAAGATCTTAGATTTCCAGAATGCTAAAACAGGCTGGAAAACCCACAGTGAGGTCTCTCATTAAAAAATAGGCCTTATATTCCAGGGTGGTGTAGGCTCTCTTCAGTATTTTATACTTTAAATTAAACTCTGATTTTCTCTCCATATAGAATAATTAAAAATTCACTTAGGTAAAGAGAGAATTACTTTATAATATGGAATTTAGGGCATTCAGCTAGAATGAAGGAGACTTTGATCTGAATCATATTAAGCAGAAGTTTGAAATGAGGTCTCTGATGGCAGAATACACTGGCACTTGGGTAGTTGTTAATCTCAGGACTTCTTCGCTTTGATCATTTCTATCATGAGGCTCAGAAAACTCCCAGTGCTTTCCAGTGGTGGCTGCTCTTCTTAAAATCTCCACTTGGAGAAATCAGAATTTTTCAGTGAAAGCCCTGTTTCGGATTTGTCCTCTTAGTCCAGATATGGTTCACTGAATCACGTGCCATCCTGTCCCCTCCCCCATCAACTCCTACTGGCACTGCCTGCTAGAAAAGCATGGCTCATGCGTATATCAGAGTGTGGCTGACACTTGGCAAATTGCAACTCCTGAAGGTGCACAACTGAAAAAACTCCCAAAGAGAAGGCATTACACAATTCTCTCTCTTGGCCCATTGATCTGCAGTCACATTTCAACATGGCATTAATTAGTGCATTGTTTAGGGTCCATTTGCAGCTGGTTGTCTCTGAACAGCAGGAAAACTGAGATTTTTCTAAAATATGCTTGAAGGCAAGCACCCCGAGTTTTCAGATAATTATTTTTTTTGGTAACTAAAGGTACCTCTTTTACAGCTCATTTGCTAAAATACAGATGATCTAGTGCTATTTTACACATCCTAAAATATTTCACCTCAACACTCAATGGCTGGTCATAGATGAAGGAATAATAATTCTCAATGGGAAGAGTATTCCTTACCTAAAGCAACCAGTGAACAGACACTGTGACATTGTTCCTGTAAGCAAACCTGGCAGTCTCTCCAGACAGCCCAATTAGCATGTTTAATGGATCATTTTAAAAGAATAATTCCAGGAATGTAGAGAAGACATGACCTTCTATAACATTTTTTCTGCTATTTCAGTTATTGATGAAATGAAAATAAAGCAGTACAAAAACATATTGCCAAACAGCTCATTTCTTTCTTTGCTCTATTTTTATCCTACCATAATGCATCACTATACTTTTAAATTAAGCCCAGCAGGTAGGAAGATCCTATACCCATTTTCAAATAAGATAATTTTTCCCTGCATTACAGCATGTTTCTTTGATATGGTTTCTTTCAGGACATAGCCCTGCTGCTTCCTGAAAGATGAGTTAAAGATTCTTTGCTATAAATCCTAATGACTGCCTAAGTAAATGCTTTTTACAGAGATGTGTGAAGTTAGATTTCACTTTTCTCTGACATCTAATTCTGCAGTGTCCTTATCCCTAAACACAGATTTCTCCCCCTCTTTTCTTCTAATATATTCCTTTCTCTCATTGAAGACATTTTAGTTAAAGCTGATTGCCTTCAGCAATAATGGCATCTTGAAAAAACAGATGACAAAAATACACCGCTCAAATTTCTTATGTCAGTAGTTGCAGATTGAATACAAGAGACAAAGTTATGCCAGGTGTTCAGGCAGAGAATAAAGATAAAACTTCTTCCATCATTTGCCATTCTCAAGGACTGGGTAAAAACTTTTCTTAGAGGACAAAGCTGATTAGGGAATAGCACAGCCAGCTCTGGGGCTGGGACAGGCAACTGAAGAGCCCCAGTGCCCTTTTAGCTGCAAGAAGTTAATCTGCTGCAGGGTGTGCAAGCAGAAACCTGTTCTTTGAAAATTACATCTTCTCCCTGTGTGTTTTCTTGCAGAGGCTCTGTGCTCTGAACCAAGCATGATCAGATGATTTGAATGAGACAGGACTGATTAGAGTAGTCAGTTTTACCTCATTCCTCTGCTTGACTGGAGAAAATGACAGTAAATTCCTGTCTCACAGCTCTCATCCATTATGAGTTTCATTACAGAAAGAGTTCTAAGAAAAATATTCCTTTGTCCAGCAGAATAGAGTTTTGGCAGCTCCCTATTCTTTCTTTTTATGTATTTGACACATTTTACTTCAGCTAAACAAGGTGAAATATGAGATTAACAGTGTTTAGGACACAATTTTAAAGAATATTTTCTTCAATTTTCATTGTCTTTCCATCTCTAGAAGAAGACACAAGCACAAAAATATAGTGTATATTTCTGTATAGCTTTTTTTTAAACCCTAAAATCTAATCTTGTAATGCTGCTAATACAGATTAGAACAAAAGGTCTATGGGCAGTACATACTGAAAAAAATTCATGCAAAATAACATGAGCTGATGCACTGAATCAGCACTGGAAAAACGTTTATGGGTTCCAGGTAAAACAGGGTTCACTCATATGTTTATGTCCACCTATCTGGTTTCATATGATCATTCTACTGATTTTATTCATGCCCCTCTTATCTTGTGTTTCTCAGCTACTCAGATGAAGTTTTGTTTTGACCTCTTTTCTATTAATGGTGTTTGAGGGTAGATTAACTTCTTCATTTCAGGAAAAACCTAGCTTGAATTTCCAAATTAATCTGAACTCAAATCTGAAGTAAGCCCCCTCATAACAGTTGGGATAGCTCTGACCTTTCATTACTTTTGTCTTTGACTATTTCTGCTGGTTTGTAACCTTAAGAACAACAGGGATCCAGCAATTTTTAATCTGAGTGTTCTATCCTGTTGAGCGAAATGTGGCTCCTTATGCAATAAACTAATTCTTTCTGTGTCTAAGGTTGCTGTACTAGCATACAAGAGTTCCTCAAGGCAAAGATAAGAATAATAAGAAAAAGATGCACAAAATTGACAAGAAAAGTCTTTTCTGATTAATAGAATCATGAAGTAGTTTTGATTGGAAGAGACCTTTAGACATCAGGTAGTCTAATGCCAATGCAGTGAGCAGGAACTTCTTCAGCTAGACCAGGTCACTCAGAGGCGCATCCAATCTGAACTTTAATGTTTACAGGCCACCACCACCTCTCTGGATGAGCTGTTCCAGTGCTTCATCATGCAAAATTTCTTCCATATGCCTATGATCTAAATATACCCCATTTCAGCTTAAAGCAATTGCCCTTTGTGCTATTACTACAGATTCTACTTGAAACTCTTATCAGCCCCCTTTAAATATTGAATTTATATATTGCTCTACCTTTACCATGCCCTAACTCTTGCACTATTGCTTCAAGTCCCTGTAACTACAAAACTTTGGTTTCTACAAGGCTAACTCCTCTTCCTGTCCAAAATCAAAGAAATAAAACAAATAGTCAAAAGAACCCAAGAAAACAAACCGGCAGCCCTACCTCCTGTTTGTAGGAAAGAAGGATGTTTTCATCTGGACCTCTGTGAAAATGGTTCTGTGAGAAAGACTAGACTAGACTATTCCAGACTAGAAAGCAATTAATTACGTAGATAATGTCTGGTTTTGCAACATTAAAGGTTGCAAAATAATTTGTGACAAATTCAGGAACTAGAAATGCTGTAAACATGAAGCCTGAACGTTGCATGGACCTGATCCCTCAAAACTTAGCTTTAAATAGTAACTCTAAAACTTTAGTTTTCTATACATTCATCCTTAGCAGTGCAACACAAAGCAACGTACATGAAACACCATATAAATTCGATTTCCTTGTTTAGGACACAGAGTGGGCAAACATGCTAAAAATTGTCCATCTGTAATCTTTTACACATCCAAGGCTAACCAAAAAGGGGATGCCTTGTGAAGAAAATAAGAAAAAAAGTCACAGTAATCCTGTGAGGCAGCCCTCCAACTTCTTGGAGCCTGTGGCCCAAGACCAGCTTGAATCCAAGGTTGTACCTTTCCAAGATTGAATACAGGTGCCATTTCTTCTTTCTCTGTGCTCATTGTTCTGCTCAGACCAGGAAGCTGATCAGTACCAGCTCTGAGCTGTCTTTCTACCACCACTAGCCCCAGATGTCTTTCACAGCTCAAGGAGACTCCCAGTGTCCTGTGAAAGGCTGGGATCTGCCCAGGGAAGACTCCCTCATCTTTCCATAGGTTTTGCAACATGGTTCCAGGTTTTATACCACAGCTTTTGCTGCCAGAACAATGCTTCAATTAACTTCTCTGAAATAACAGGACATTCATTCATTATATCCATTTTATGGATATGCTTTTTTAGAAATACACTGGTATATGTGATGAATGAGTATTTTAAGAAGAAATGGATTTTCAGAAAAGACAACATTTTAGCTAGCAGTACGAGGGAAGATAATTTAAATTCTATGATGCATGAATCAGTGCATTAGAGGCATACAAATGAAGAGAAAATTGGGTCAATCTTCCCCTCTAAAAGCAAGTTAAGCATCTAGACAAAGATGTATGTGAACAAATTGTTTAGCAACATTCATCCTTTTGAAGGGCTTGTTTCATCAGTTCATTGTGCCATCTTTGTCTTGGGACATCTGCTGAAGCTGCAGTTTTAGAGATGCTACTGCTGAAAAAGCTTTCAAGGAACAATATGAGAGTAAAAACTAAAAAAAAACTTTAAAAAAGGCAAAAAAATTAAAAAGAACCCAACCCCAAAAACAAAACCAAAAAAAAAAAAAAAAAAAAAAAGGGAAATGCGCGAGAGAGAATTGTGCAGATTAAAAGTGTACACTAAAATGTTAAAAACTGCAGACCTGAGTGAATTCAAATTCCTTGAAGTGTTTTTTTTTGGGAAACTGATATAAGTGTCACCAAATAAATGAATAATATTGATTTTATTTGACAAAGTGGTTTGCAAATTCTGGAGAGAAATGTGCTCCAGCTTGTGACTGACTGTTTAAGGAGTAAATTGCCTACATGTACCACTGGCTGGGGTAACACTCTATGGTAGAAATAAAAATAGAACAATATTATAATAATTGAAAAATAATAATTTTAAGTGAATATATTTAAACACAATATAATTTTTCATACAAAATTGATGCTGACTGAAGTATTTCGGAGATGAGATGAGAGGATAGGACAGAACAGGAGAGAGAAAGGTTTGGTCTCAAAAAGGCCTCTTCTAAAGAATTCCAAATAGGGGATTTTACCTTACTTTTTCACAGACAGAAAAATCTTCTCATTCTTTTGATTTTGGTGGCGTACAAACATATATCTCTATTACTATTATTCTTTATTAAAGAATTAAGAACTTTAATGCTATAGAGAATGACTGGTCCCACAAATATTTTCTTACCTTATCTATATGTAAATACATTAATTAATTGATTTTGAATAAAGTGCACCAAATTCTCAAAGGCTTCAGAATTTGGTTCCACTTCACTGGCATTGTTTTTGAACTTGAACAGAAAAAAAGTCTTCTAGATTAAGATGAAACCAAATAAGATGATGTACATTTGTCTCAAAAGTCTCGTTCAACATTGTATATTAAGTTTAAAATAGCTTAAAATATTTAGTTCAAATGTTATTTCTTTGTCAAGAAGGGATTTTTCACTGGTAAGATGTTAATTATTCATACAAGCAGAACACTATTGTGTTAATTTAAACTCTCAAGCATTTTTTGTCTTTGCCTAAGAGTATTGATCACTGCAATAAGAAAGTAACTGATACTTAAAAGACATTACCTGAAAGCACAACACCATTAGAAAAATAACATGGAACTGGATATTTATTATTGTAGAGATTCTCTCCAGTTTCTGTATCTCACACAATAGAGATGGTTTTGTACCGAGTCATGAACACTATGATTTTGTTCTTGTTCACAGTTACGATTTAATCAATAATGAATGGACATAATAATGTTCCACATCTCAGTTTAACCTTTTGCAAACTCAATTTGTGAAATATTGAGAAGGACTAAAATTAATTATTTTATACTTATTTTTAATGTTATCTATAATTTCATTCCCTGTCTCTTAAGCAAATTGTAAGAGAACTTGTCTTATTTTCTTTCAGTGAATTATTAGACTACAGGAATAGTTTATCGAGATAATTTTCATCCTAATTTGCACATCAAAGTATTTACTGTTCATGTTGTGCTTTCAGTTGTCAGATACATTAAATTTTCCCTGCTCTTTGACTACATAACTGAAATTTATTAAAGAGAATAATAACAAATTAATGGATAATGAATAATGTGTGTTGGATGCACATTTTGGCACAGTGCAGTAATATGTGTTCAAATGCATTAAGCTTTTGAAATCTGTGGACTTGTTCATAATAAACCACTTGCCTTATTATCACAAAAAAGCTAATCACTAATAACAGGCAAATATAATAAAATACCTAAAATAAGAAGTGTTTTCATTGCTTAAAATGTATGCTAGTTTTTATTTTTATGTTTTGAAATGTTTCATGATTTTTGTAGCTCCAGAGAAATAAAATCCATGAGTAATATTTGTGAACTGTTTGAGTTCTGCTGCTGAAAGTCTATACAATTAATTTTCTCCTCTCAGCAGCATTAACATGAACACACTGAACATGTTATGACAAAACCTGTGATCTCAAGAGCCATCATAGACTGTAGCTTTGTCATTAAATTTGTCATTGACATATTTCTTGATAAGGCTTCCTTGTCAGAGTTTGAACCTCTTTGTATGACCTATGTGTCAAAGCTCTTTTGTTTGTTGGGTTTCAACAGAGAGAAATAGACATTTCCAGGAACCCATTCACACAACCTGTGCTGGAAACAACTGCCTTAGGAGATGGGAATCTCATCCTGAGAATGCCTATTTTTCTACTGATTGCAATAAAGGACCTGACTTACTTACCTCTGGCACAGGTGTCTGCAATGAGGTAGATGTCTAAATGTAGGAAATATGAATCTTATTCTCTTTGTTCTGGGCAATAATCTCACACGATTTCCCTGACCGATATTTGTTCTGAGCCATGTTATTCAGCTACAGGCTTTGATGACTCTAAAGGACCATTATCAGGATGAGGCAGGAGCAGGGCTCCACAGTCATTTAAAACTGAAGGACTTGGCAAAGTTGCAAATTTGCTGACTTAGTCCTGAGTTTTAAGAGCATCTTCAAGGTGAGTTTCTGCATGTGAATGAGATAGGCACTGAGGATTTGCAAGTATTGAATACAAGGGAACAATAATAATAATTAAAAATTAAATGGCAGCATGAGAAAGGTTTTGTGAATAACATCGTTGCTTTTATTGCCTTATTTCACCTGCAATAGGAATATGGATTTGATGGGAAGCCAGCTATATATATTTGAGGCAAGTTATTCACTTTCTATGTTCCTGTCAACCTTGTCTGACCCACAGGTAGCTTACAGGGATCTATCTTCTGTGCCACTGTTAGTGAGAGTTAGGAAATTATATCTGCAAAAGAATAGGCAGAATGAAAGTCTTTAGGAAAAGCATGAAAGCTATCATCTTTCCACGAAGTGTTCTTAGGTGGCCTTTGCAGCCTGTTTGACTTAAGCTTTGACAAAAGTGAGCTATGAGATTTCTCTCTGATGTTTGTCTGCTTGTGAAATTTGATTTTCAGGTAACACCAACTCACTGAAGGTATTCTCTATCCATCTCTATAGATTTCTATCTAAGGGTAGCAAACATTTTTGTAAACAAAAGGGTTTGCTTTTCAGATTTGCTAGTTCAGCACAAGAGTAAGGTGTCTTTCAGTGAATCACAAAATATTGTCTAGAATTAGAGTATATCACCTACATTCTCCTCATAAGTCATATTAGATAAGTGATACATCTTTTCATCTCTAGAATGTCCCCTGTTATCCCTAACTTTTTAGCTGCAGTCCACTTGTCAGGAATAAGGAACAGAAAGAATCTCAGTAACTGCATTTCTTATTTCTGGTCAGGTAGATGACATCAATAGTTACAACAATAGTTTAATCATAGCAGTTTTCTGTCATGGGTAAGTGAAAATAATTAAAACCAGCTAAAATAAATGAAGTCTTAAATTAAAAAACTTTTAACTGAAAAGAAGTTGGACTAACAAAAAAAGAAAAAAGCAGAGAATAAAAGGAACAACAATACAATGAACTTTGACAAGCTGACTTTGAAGTGTCCTTTTCATGTCTCTCAGGAGAAATTTTGTGATTGTCTATGCTGGGAGATGAAATGTTCTAGAGTATGACATGTACCTGATTTCCACATTTTGTCATGGTTTGTAATTTAGTGTATCATAGATAATTGAAAAAACATTTGCAGATGATAATTAATTTTATTTAAGGATAGTCTAATCTGGTGATTCATGAATAGGTCTAACAATTTTGTACATGGGTAAATAGGAATAATCCTAATAGAGTCTTGTAAAAAATCAAAATATATATCAGAAAATAAAAAAAGAAGAAGATAAACTCACAGCAAATTAATGAATGCCAAGTATCTTAAATATAAAATTAAGTACCATTATTTCTCCATTTAGATGAATATCAGCTTGTATCTCTTCTCCCAGGTATTTGTTGATTACAAGGGAAGACCATTAGTGTTTAAAATTGCAATAACATTTCAACAAACCAGTGTAATCACTGCAGAAATATGTTAACAAAATACCTTCTAAGAGCTTTAAAACCAGATGTAGACAATATATGCTGAAGTTGTTTTGACATTTCCATCTGAAATGGGACACTGCTTCTTCCTGAACTGCCTTGGTCTAGTAAATGTCTTTAAGGAGTTGTAGAATGCTGAGGCAGAGGGCAGAGAACAAGATCTTTCCTCAGTTCTATAATCCTCTCATTGTCAGCCTCTGATTAGCTCAAAACTGACACAGTCTGCCTGGTTAATGCTTTTGGTTCCTGGAGAGTGATCTGTGCTGACAAACGCTGTGGCACTGTAACTCTCCTTAGCTTAGCACTCACACTGTCTTTGTCTTTGTGGTGAAATGTTCTCAGCAAAGCTTTAAAATGTGTTAGCCTTTTATTCAGTCAATTTTCTGAGATACTTCTTTGACTTCATTGACTTTTAAAGGGAGTAAAATTCTATTTCAAGTAAGTTTGGACACCCTTTACTGTTCATTAAAAAAAAAATCTGTACTCAGTATAGCCTTTTCAGACTTAAATGATCCTTAAAACATGGATTTGCATTTATATAGCAGAAGACACAGGAATTTGTCTTTAATAATAAAAATCTCAGCTGTTCCAGATGACAAGGAAGACCCAGAAAAGCAAAAATTGCATATTGTTCAGGTGAGAATTAATTGGTAAATTAAAAAATGCAAGAAATGGAAAACCAACTTAGATTTCCTGATGACTTCAGGCTTTTTGGTTTTGCCATCATTGATTAACAAATTATGATGTTGATTAAAGAGGACAAATATGATGCAAGACCTTTTTAGAAAGGAATAGAACAATTTTATTTTATTTCAATTATTAATATCCAATGAATTCATATTGTATACTGCCATATCTAAAAAGTGATAACATCAAAAGCAATGTTACAAGGAGGAAAAAAAAATCAAAAAAATACTCTCAACTATACAGAAGAGTTACCAATCAAGGAGTTGTGTAGATTTCAGTTTGGAAGAGGAAAATGGAAACAGTGAATGTTATGAAATAAGTGCAAGCAGCATAATGTCACTATGAAAGCACTGAGCTGAACTGGGAACATGACAGGAAATCTGTTTCAAAGAGAAAGTAATTAAACTGAGGAACTCATTGTAAGACTCTGCAAAGGCCAAAAATAAAATGAATTAAAGAATGATTAAATGTTCTCATGAAGAAAAAGTCTATGAAAGGCTATTAAGCACAAAACAATGCACAAGCACTCCAGCTCCAGAGCCCCCAGAATGTCAGATGGCTGGACCTAAACATCATTCTCTTTTTCCCTTGCTCCTGTCCTGTCCTCAGTCTCTAGCTGAATGCTACAACCTGCTGCCTGAAATTGAGGTACTGCTCTTCAAATGGCTTTGCTCAGTGGATGGTCTGCCACATCATTAATCAGCAGCACTGATCCCCAAAGAGTCATCCCTATGCCTGTTCCATTTAGGAATAAGGATCAAACTGGAGCATGTTGGCAACACCATGGATCTTGTCTATGTGATCACCTATTTGTTCTGAGATGTTGCCAGACAGGAACAACTTTCCCTTTTACTCAGTAGATGTGTTCTGAAACTTGTAGTCCTACAAGTGTGAAATCTGCCTCTCACATACTCCCAGGGTGTTGGAATCCTAGAAATTTCTAATTTGAGGTTCTAGTGTATAGGAATGCATATGGGAGCCAAGATGGAGAACTTTGGGTGTGGATTAGTTGTCTTTTTGCACCTTCTTCTTCTTCTTTCTTCTTCGTGAATCTGGGTGGTTTTCTTTAATTGGGTGAAAGAAGTCCTCATTGTGGGTTTTGGGTGATCATAATTTGGTTAAAAGCATAAATAATATAGATGTCAGCTGTTTATTGGATAATTGGAACTTAAATAGCCTTGAATAGACACCATTTTAGCTCACTTTCTCGACTTGTTGGAAAAAGCTCACATTTCATGAGTTTCTAATAGATAAAGATAATAAATTTCAGAGTGAGACTTCAAAAACAGTGTCTCCTGAGTTTTATTCACCCTGACCTTGGAGCAGGAAAGAGCCAGGCAAGGCTACACCAGGGCGGTGTGGGAACCCCAGATCTGAAGCTATAATCTGCAAAAGGAAACTCTGCTTTGGCATTCTCCCACACCTTCTGTACTCAGCACTAAGGCTTGCCCACAGATATAAGCTAGTAACCCAGTGGTCAAGCTGCTGTTCCTGAAGAGCTTGCTGGGTTTATTGTCAAGCATTATATTTTAGTCAACAGCTGATTAAAGTAAGTAAGTAATCATTAGTTTGAATGCAGGATGGAATCCCTTAGGAAAGGCTTGAATGTGTTGATTAAGATGTGAAATGTTTGATTTGAACAGTCTCACAAGGAGGAGGATGCTCTGAATAACTCAGTTGGCTACTATAAGAAACATGTACTGGGCTCTCAAACCTGATAAGGGGAGGCTTTTTGTTTTGATACTTGGATGAGAAAACCTAGAAACTTCCTAGTATGTATTTGATTAGTCTGAACATCACTTTCATGTAATAAGAAGCTGAAATAATAAATGCCTGTTATGATGTTCTGCTATTGTTATGAGAGAGATAATTACAGATATCTCTTAACTGCTGTTAGGATATTGACTAGTTCATAATTAATATTTGAAGAAGGAAAAATAATAATCTTACTAATTCTACTTTCTGACAGCACAGAAGATCCTTCCCTACAGCTTTTACAGATTCAGTGAATTTGTTTCATCTCAGACTTCCCATTCATTCACACTGGTAAAATTTCTGTATTTTCAACAGAGTTATTACTTACTTATTTACCTAGAATGCAAGTAAGATCCTGATAATACACTGATAATACTGAAATTCCCATTAATATCTAGTAACTCCTTAATTTTAATTTCATTTCATTATAGCATCTTTAAAATAGGATATATATGCTTTTTCTTCATACACTCTTTCTCTTTAATTTAGGGCACGGGGAGGAAAAAATTAATCTATAAAAAAGCATCCTGATCTAATTGTTTTTGTCCAGGTCTACTACTAAAATTGACTATTGTGAACACTAGACATAATTATGACTCTAATTAAAATTTTAAATAAATAAGCACTCTATATCGAAAGTCAAATTAAAATAATGCGATTTTACTGAAGCAGGGCAAATACACAGTGCTCTAAGTCTTAGCATGAATTATACATGAGACTTTATGGATGACTTACCCTAATTTGAAGAACCCAAGAGAATAAATAAAAAAACTGTAACTAGATTTTGGTGGGGGAAAAACAACATATTTCAGATTAGTGATCATTCTTTAACACTGATGTTGGTACTTTGTAACTCTGCACAGGAAAAAATGCCTCATATTGAAGGCTGGTTTTGCCCTTTGCATGTTAAATAAACCTTGTTTTCTTCTCCCACTTCATGCCCTTATTTTCCTTTCTGTATGTTTATTCCCAACTCTTTGTAATTTGCTTTGAGGAAAAATCATTCTCTTTAATGACATTCTGAAATCCCATTGTAAAAATGAGAAATAAAATGTTTAAAAGCATGAATCCTAGAGATAAACACAGGAGACATACAGATCTAAAAACTGTAGCTCAAGCAAAAGAAATTGTGCTGACAGTTGCTTCACAGATAGATATTTTGGCTTCAAAATGCAAGCCATCAAGGACCACATATCCCAGATGCCAGCTTCCTCAGGTTAAGTTTGTACTTGTATTTTTTAGCTAAGTCTTCACATTTATTAAGTACAAGGTCAAGAGCCCCACTTTTTCACAGGCTTATTTGCTGACTCCTTACTTCAGAGATGAGCAGATGGGCTCATGGCTGTCCCTGTAAGAGTAATCTCTTTCCCCCTCCTAGGGGAAAGAGTGCTGGGTGTGGTCTCCCAGGAAATGCTAAAGCCCCTCACTTTTTGAGGTATTTTAGCTTTTGTTGTTCTTATTTCCATCCTCTCCAGGCTGGGTAGTTCTGTGCTGCCCCAGGAGCTGCACTGCAGACAGTGGCAGCTCAAGCCACAGCTTGATTATTCATGGTCATGTGAAAGAGATCAAAGCTCAAATTGTAGATTACATGCTAACAGGAGAGGAAGTAACTCCGACTATTTGAAGGAGAGCAGATAATGCAAAAATGGCAAATAAAGCAAAATACTGGCCACTGAAGATAACAGACTAATGGTTACAGGAAGTCCAGTGTAAGACTGGGAAATGGTCTCCCACATATTTTCTGATGTGAACTTCACCCTCCTGCAGCACAGACAGGTTCCTGCCCAGCACTCTGCATCACCTGACAGAGAACTCCACCCAGCACTGACCATGTGAAGGGTTCCCAACATCCAAGGGGCATAATCTCATACAGTCTCTCTCTCCTGTACCTTTTGCCTCTTTTAAAATATTCTTCAAGCAGTTTTTTCCAACCCTCAATATCTATGCCAGTACACAGCAACATCTCAAATAGTACTAGAACTTAAGCAAATAATTTGCAAGTAATTTAACGAAGTTTTGCAAAGATATTTAGAGAAACACACTGGGTGTATATTACCTATATTTTATTTAGTTTACATCCTGAACTCCACTGATCACCATGGAAACTGAGACCTCCCAGTTCTAACACAGACTTAAGTGTGGGTGTCTTGATTCCAAATTGAATGAGCAAAACCCCAGCTGAGAAAAGCTAGGAAAGACCAGAAAGGCAGTTGAGAAATCTGGTTGAGAAGAAAGGTTTTAGAAGGAACATAGTGTAAAAAAGCAAATTGTGAGAAGAAAACGTATAAGATCTTGATATGATCTTATTATGAACAATTTCTCTGTGTGTCTTCTGGAAGGCTTCTGGATTGTTCACTTTGCACTACATAGTGAATCACCTAAATAATTGACAAAGGAACATTGCCATTTCAGACAGACAGTTACTAGGGTCCTACAGCCATAAAGAAAAGTCAAAGTTCCTTCTTTCATGAAGAAAATCTCTTATAAACAGTTTTTACTTTGGTTTAAAAAAAACCATAACAACAAACTAGCAATTAAAGCCATTTACTTCCACTGTCCTCACTTTGACAGAGTGGTTCCTAGGGGGATCTAAACAAAAGAACTTTTTGTTTCTGCAGCCCTGCTAAATAGATGAAGATATTCATTAAAGCAGGAGAATGTTTATTTTTCCATGATTTCTAGTGTACAGGTTATTTGAGAAGTTTACAACACTGCTTAGAGGATGGGAAAACAAATAGAAACCATGTCTTAGTGGGTGACTCTTGAAGGCAGCTCTTCTGGACACTAATGATAAATCTTTCAGGCAAGTCTCCTCACAGAAATTGAAAGAAACCCCTGAAAGGTACAACAAAGACATCACCCACTACAAATAGTCACACTGTAAAACCAGACAGAGATCAAAGAGGATGAGCAGAGTCAAACTCCTGAAAAATATTGCTATGGTGGGTGAGAAAGTAACAAGGCAAGGTAGATATTTATCTAACATAAAATCACATGGATCTTGAAATACTGGTATTGCTGATATTTAAAAAGAATCAGAAATGAGGAACTGGGAAAATAAAACTAAAAATGTGTCAGCAAAAAAAATTTGTAGAACAGGAAAGAAAAATCTCGGAAAAAGTGGTAGATAAAAAAAATGTGTAAATCTTCAAAGGTTACCATCTTGATAGAAGCTACTGCTACAACAGACACAAAATTTTCAGACAAAAAAAAAAATGCAAAAATTCATTGGGATTTCTTCCAAAGTGATTCTCATGTTTATGCCAAGAAATTCTCAGCTACAGACACAGAATCTCCTGAGCTGGAAGGGACCCACAAGGATCCAACTCCTTGATGATGGAGCAGCCTTTGTTCAGTTTTGTCAGCCAATAAAAGTAAGAGGCAACAGGCAAGAACTGATGCACAGGAGATTCCACCGGAATATGAGGAAGAACTCCTTCATTGTGCAGTGACCAAGCACTGAGCAGGTTGCCCAGAGAAGGTGTGGAGTCTCCCTCACTGGAGATATTCAAGAACCATCTGTGGGTGCAATCCTGTTCCTTGGTCTGGGATGACACAGCTTAAGAATGGAAATTGGACCAGATGACTCAATGTGGTCCCTGGTCCCTGTAGACTGGTTCTGTAACTATGTGATTCATATTCTTTTGAGAATTGCTGAGCATGAAAATGCAGTGCCAATTTTCACTTGAAGGAACTTAAAAAAGAAAAGACATAGTGGAAGAGTGAAACAGGATTTTGATAATAATTTTAAATATGCTTATCTTAAATCCATCTAAGCATACATAACATAAAATGAAATGCATTTTATGTTTTCTTTATTTTTAATTATAGATTTTTAGATTATTAAACAAGAGTTTCCAACGTGGCCCTTTGATCTTTATCTTGAAGTGAAGAGCAGTAAAAAATAGCAGCAGCATAAATTTTGCAATTGTAGTTAATGTGTGTATAGTAAGTTTACAACAATATCTTATGGGTTTTCTTCAGCCTAGTTCATTTGTTTTCTGCATCAGTTTACAAGCTGCTGGAAAAAACCTCCAAATTTATTTAAGCCTTTCAGACTAATATTGATCTACATAATGATGCACAGCCCACATTTTCAGACTTTAGGACGCAGAACATACCAAAAATCATGGAATAATTGTTCTATGGAAAAATCTTGCTGAGTGTTAAAATTCCTGATATTAGGTCAAAATTTTCCTGTCTTTTCAAATAAAATTCTGTTTGCCATGGAAGCTGATGCACAGTACGGATAGAATTTATTTTGCCTATCTCACAGGTAGACTCTGCATTTAGCTGTCTTGGAGGTGGATTCTGTGAAGGCTTTTACATCAGAACATCTGAACACGGTGCCCTTATTTCCCTGACTGATGAAGTGAAATAAGAAACTGCAGGATTCTTCACCCATTCTGCTGAAGCTGTCTACTCCTGAATGAGATGGATCTTGCCTAAATGTTAAGTTTTCCCCACAACCTTTCAGGAAGAGAATCTGGATTCCTAATTCAGACATAGACATCTACACCACAGATAAGTAAAATCAAAACTTTATTCCACCCTTGATGTCTCTAGTGGATTGAGAGGTGGACCAGGACACAGCTCTGTGTTATAAAATTCTGAAGGTCACCTCTGGTCCTGTAAATGTGCAAAGGAAACCAACTCCCTTTAGGATAAGCAACATTGGTTTTGCTTGAGTCATCATCCACACACAGACTCTCTGTTCCTGCTCCAGAGCATCCTAAGTGGCAGCTGCTATATCATACAATTTAGAGAATAGTTTCATTCAAGCCAGTGCTCTAAAAAAATTGCAGTGAGGAATGAAAAACCTACTGACTTATAAAATATTTACTGGTTTATAACAGTACAAGTCTGATACAGAAAAATCACCCCTTTTCCTGCTGTTTTTCATGCCAAGATAAAGAGTTCTTTTACTGGTTGTCACATTACTTTAGAAGTATTTCATATATTTTGGAAGTCTGAGGCAATAGGTCTTGATCTCTATTTGGTTCTGCAACCCACAATCTTGCTACTCCAAATTATGGAAAATTTCTTTCTATCTCTGTAGTTAAAATGCCCATCACAAAAATAACAAATTCCTAGCATTTTTTCCCGGTAACCTTTCCATAATAATGTAAAAATATTTACTGACATTACTTCACTAATTTATCAGCTTTCATATTATTAGTGAGAGGCCTGCATGTGATTGAAATTTGTAGTCATATCAATGAATGACATACTTTACAATTGGGATAAATAAGAAACTCAAAAACATTGTAATAGCACACACACACACACACACACACAAAAAAAAAAAAAAAAAAAAAAAGACATTCTACTATTCTACTTCATATTTCCATAGGGCATCACCCTTTGAAGAAACTGACTTATCTTTCAACCCAGAAAAAGGGTATAGAGCATTCTCTCTTTTTTTTTCTTATACAGTTTAATTTATAATGAGAACTCAGTGAGCTTCCCTTCCTCTATGCTAGATAATCTTTGCTCTTTTGTTCTTGCATAATTTTTGCTGAGTCTGATTTGCATTTTTTATATAGGCAAAATGGAAACTACATAAGTTCACTTTCTGCAGGTGTGGTAGGTGACGTGTAAGAAAAGCTTGGTGTCTGCTTTTTGTGTATTTTTTTTGCAATCCTATGCAACCTTTATGCAAGTCAAATTCTCAGCCTTGGAGGCAAGTATCATTAAGTTTTTATACCTGATATATAATATAAAACTTCTCAAATTAGACAACCAAAAACTTCCTCTAAATGCTGCAAATATAGCTAACTTCTTAAATATATATTTTCATTATAAGTTTATTCCACATTTAGGACTGTGACTATTCTGCGATACATTAAAGATGAGCAGACATTGAATGGCTGGAATGGAGATTCAGATTTAGATTATTAAAAGCAGTGCCAAACTGAAGTCAAATATTCACCAAAAAAAAAAAAAAAAAAAAAAAAAAGAACTAACTTTAGTTTTGTTCTGTCATTAAAAAATCCTAAAAATTCTGCTCCTCCTTCCCACCTGTTCCTCTTTTCACAAAGATTAAACGTGGAGGAGCCAATGGGGAAAATAGGTGAGAAAAGAAAGTATTGATAAGTCAAGTGTTCATAAAATTACCAGTTGAAATGTGAGCAAATGGGTACTCAATGTTTCATCATTCCATGCATTTCTCATATTCTTTCACATGCAGCCTGGATAGTCTCTTTACAAGAAACTCTTTTCTCAATTTGCTTCATTAGACAAATTGAAGAAAAAGTTTTTCCCAGCTCATGGAACTGCAGAAACATTTAGTCATTATCAAGTCATTATTAAGAACAAGACACGCACATATTTACAGCAAATATGGCAATTGTACATCTCTTGTATCTAATGAAAAACTTTTCAATTTTGACTGCAAGCCTCAAAGAGTTTTATTTTCACTGGACACCCAAGAGCATGGAAACTCAACTATTACTTCTCTTCAAGTATTGCAAGGAGTTGGTTTGCCGAAGGAAAATGGTTCTTTCTAGTTGAAAATTACACTTCAGAAAGGATGAAAGCCAAAATCAAGCAAATCTTGAGACTTAAAAATTGCAGGCAATAAACTTAGAGTGCAAAGGGCTTTATGCTTGAAGCAAGAATGACTGAATGTAGAATATAATGGAAATATTTGAAGAAAATTTGATGCATACACACTAGGCCCCATGAGGTGAAGAAAAGTCAGTTCAAATGATGCTACAGTGATCACTGTGACTTTCCTCTTCTTCTTTTCACCGTGCTCATGTTGTGGATGAATCTTATTATGCTTATAGCTGCCCATTAATATTTTCCAAAATTTCATTGTAGTAGATTGACCCTGGCCTCACACCAAATCTACTCTTTCTCTTCTCTGAACAGGGAAGAGAAAACAAAACAAAAGGCTCCTGGGTCAAGACAAGGGCAGAGAGAGATCAAGGAATCACTGAATCATTTAGGTTGGAAAAGACTGCCAAAGTTATCAAGTCCAACCTCTGACTGATCACCATCTTGTCAGTTAAACCACAGCATCCAGTTTTCTCTTGAAGAACACAAGGGATGGTGACTCCACCTGGGCAGCCTGTTCAATGCTTCACAACCTCTCAGTGAAGAAATTCCTCAAGATGTCCAAAATGCTGTCAGCAATTGCCATCAGGATCAAAATGGAGTTCACTTGGGGAAATCAATTCAATTTGTTACTAAAGAACAGATAGTAGAGTGAGGAGATATCAAATCAAATCTTAAAAACATTTTTCCGTGACTCCCTCACCCTGCCTCCTGCTTCCCAGATTCAACTCCACTCCTGAATTCTCCACCTCAGGGAGTGAGGAATGGGAGTCATGATCAGTTCATGATGTTACCTCAGCTGCTCATTTCTCCTCACACTCCTCCCCTGCTCCAGAGTGAGCTTCCTCCCATGGGAGACAGTTCTGCATGAACTTCTCCAAGGAGAGCCTTTCCTGTGGGGGCAGTGTAGGAATGCACTCCCACACCTGAGCAGGTGTTCCCAAAAAAGGAAAGGGGGTTCCAGTTTCACCCCTGACTTTTAAAAAGAAACCCCGGAACTTTCTGTTATTTCCTTATGGTAATTGGCCCAATGCCAGCACAGGAACACTGATTGGGCTTTAGAAATATTGTTGCTCAAAACCTGCTGCCAATTTCATTGGGTAAGGTGCCAAAAAGCCCACCTGCACTATCAAGTACTTAAAGAACTGCACAGAGGGGCTCAATTGCTTTTTTTGACTGCCTTAGCAGTGCAAGAGTGTTCTCTGCACTGTGTTCGACTTATATTTCTTTTGTTTGATAATGTTTGTTATTTTTGTCATTATTGAAACCTTTTGTTTTACAAAGCATGTCCAGAGAAGTTGTCTCACTATTATTAAGCCACTGGGAGAAGTTGCAGCTTGTTGGGGAGGATGAGGCAGTAAGGCCCTACAAATATGATTGTCCAGTAAAAGAGTATGAGTGTAAAACCTGGAAATGTAATTGAACTAAAAGCAAAGTTTGAGTTGTAGGAAGCCAAGCCAGAAAACAGTGATTGAATTAACTAAAGGCTGAAAGCCTGGGGATTGAGCAACACCCCTAGAAGACAATAGAATCCCAGGGGGATGGGTGCTGCCAAGGTGGCAGGGAAAAGGTTTTTTAGAATGTAGAATAGTATGGTAATGTAGTAGCTCTCATAGCTTGTATGTAGATTTTGTAGGTTTTGTATCTTGTACTGGTTGGTTGGTGTTAACCAGAATATTCAGCACAGAAAGAGATAAAATGTAATGTAACAGGAAGCTCGGCCTCTTTGGGCACGCTCTCTTTGAGACCATGCTTCAGCTGGTGCTGGTGAGGCTGCCTGTCCCCACGACCAATAAACCACGTCCTCAAGAGCATCCCTGTCTCTGGAAATCTCTCATTGGACCCCCCGCAGCCTTTCTTATAGCAGGTCAAACATCAGACTTGATACATCTTCACACAGTTTATTACACTCTGGCCACATGTAAGACTGTACCAGTGCAGTTCTTCATGTGCCGCTCCATTCCATAGGGGGCAATCCTTCAGGAGCAGGCTGCTCCAAAGTCCCCTGTGGGATCACAACTCCAGGCATCAAACCTGCTCCAGTGTGTGCTCCTTGCTCTACAGGTCCATGCCATGACCCTTTTCCAGTGTGGGTTTCCCACAGGGTCACAGCCTCCCTTGGGCAACCCCCTGCTCTGGCGTGGGGTCCTGCAGGGGCTGCAGGGGGATCTCTGCTCCCCCGTGGACCCCCATGGGCTGCACCAGGGGCTGCAGGGGAACCTCAGCTCTGGCACCTGGATCAGTTCCTGCCCCTCCCTTTGCACTCACCTGGGTATCTGCAGAGCTGTTTCTCTCATAAATTGTCATTCCCATCCAGCTGCTGCTGCACAGCAGGGTTTTTTCCCTTCTTATTCCTGTTATCTCAGATGCATTCCTACCATTCCTGATGGGCTCAGTCTTGGCTCCACCAATGGGTCCATCTTGGACCCAGCTGGTATTGACTGTGTTGGGCATGGGAGAATTCCAATATCCCACAGAAGCAGCTCCCATAGCTTCCTTGCTACCAAAATCTTCTCACATAAATGAAATAGATTTAACCTTATCACATAAACCAGATAGATTTATATATATTTTTTTTCTTTTTCAGCAGAAGTGCTATAAGGAAAAAAAGGATAGAATAAATTCTGTTTCATAACTGAGTGACTATGACATGTCTCTACAAGGGGGATGAGTGAGAACTGTATCACAATATAACAGCAAAATAAATACACAGGAATTCCTCCAAACTTTAATAGAAGGGACACCATGAATCCTTCTTGCATTTTGAAATTCTGTTAATGTGCTTAAATTGAAGGTGTGCACACTGTAAGTTCTTTGTATCATTGGCAGAGAAGAGGGGACACTTCAGCCTGTTTCCATCCCCACAAGATGTGACATCCCTCAGGTGGGAACCTAGACTGGGAGTTGTCTACACAACAAGGGATGAACTGACTCTTTGCACATTCCAAAAAATCATAGGTTTTAGTTCCCTACCAGCAGGTTACAAGCATTTTAAGAAATATCTTAACTGGACAGGAGAGAAACACCTGTTTTCTGGGCACTGAGATCTATCCCTGCATGAACAATAAAACCAAAACTATTCAGAACCCTCCTGCTGCAGAACCCTCCTATTTCTATGCAGCTCTTTCCAGCAGCAAATTTTCCCAAGGATGAATAGAATTCTTATTTAGGCACCTCATTTTGACACCTCAATTTAAATAAAATGTATTTCTGTTCTCACAGTAATAATGTTAAAAATCAAGCTTAAGTTTAATAATGATTTTGCATTACTCTTTCCCACCTTACTGTTACCAAGCTTTAATGTTCTCAAATAAATAAAAATGTTGAATTTAGGGAAATTTTTAAGGATACCACCCCTGGCAAGCTGCAATCCACCTTTGCCTCAGATTAACAAGAAATGGAAGGACAGCATGAGTTGAGATGCATCTCTGTGAATGCTTACTGTGGTAAAGCAGCAAACTGGGGCCACCCTCAAAAGAAGGCAGAGGAAAGTCTCCTTTCCTCATCAACTCAGCCTAAAGCAAAGAATAGAAAGTTTAAGATTCTTTCAACATAGGCAGTACTGAAGATCTAAAATGAGCCTAGGGAAAGTTGCTGTAGTAATTCCAACTCAATTAATTTCACTGGTGTGGCAATTTTTCCCCTTTTTATTGCGTTGTTTTATCATTTCTCTTTTTCTGAAAAAAAAACCCCAAAACCCTCCCCACTAGTATTTTTCCATGTCATGAATAAATATTTTTATCACTATTAGTTAACCATTAATGCTCAAAGCATACCAGATTATATAAAAAATATGCAGGAATAATCCTGCTTAAAAGAGCTCAAAGAATTATTTCTACATCTAGGAAACTAGCAGATGCATCAGTCTAAATTATTTCCCACTGCCAGAAATAAATATTAAATATTTAAAATAATGTAAAATACCACTTTTCCATTTCCTGAAATTTGTAGAAGGCTCATGTTAACTACTTAACTCTTTAACCTACCAGGTCAACCTGTCCTTTACAAATCACTTGTTCTGGGGGAGGAACATCAGAGTTCATCAGATTCCATCAGATGATGGAATACCTTATCAATTCCTTCATAAAACAAAACAAAACTCATAACATCAGTAGGAAACAATTATGTTCAGTCTTGGGTGCCCTAATAATAAAGGCAAATGAAGAGGGATTGGAATTTCTTTAAACTAATTTTTTTTTCCTTGAACACATTAGCAAAACTGTGTTGTTTCAACCCTGGTTTTCTTTTATTTTCTTACTTTTTTTTTCCTTCTCCATTTCATTTTCCTCATACACAGCTGTCTAACTTTATGTGTCTCAATCTTATTAAATTTGTATTCAAGCTGAGGAATGCAGCAGCTCAGAATTAATGATTGCATACTGCTCAAAAAAGAAGGAAGGCACACTGTTAATGATGACACATTGCTGAAGGTGAGCAGCAGTTCACAAGATGACAAAGAGCTTGAAATACACATCAGAGCTCTGATTTGAAAGGGGCAAGTTCAGTCCTGGACAGGTTCACACCAAAAAGCTCCATTTAACTTCTCTTCTGCTTTTGCATATCTGATGTGCATCATTACTTTTCTGATGCTGCAGTTCAGTTTCTAACAGGGTGTTGTACTAACCAGAAAGGGTTACAAAGAAATGTATCTTTTTCCATTTCCTTCCAAGAGGAAGTCCTCAAAAAACTGGTGGGTGTGGCACTTCCCAATTTGGTTGATGAACAAGTGGGTATTCAGTCCACGTCCTTGTAGATCTTTCCCAACATTAATCATTGTGATTTGATGATACATAAGAGTTTTGAAGATGTGAAAGAAGGGTGAGTAACTTCCATTCAGTATCTAAATATTTTTATACTACCCATGGGAATTTAAGGAATATAAATATTTGGTAACAATAAGGATCAGGTTAAGTGTTAAGGAGGTTAGCATTAAATGGGGAGAAATAAAAATGTGCAGAAGCTTGAATCCTACCATCTTCATAGAGATATGCTTTGTTGCTTAAAGAAAAAAAAATGTAAAAAAAGAAATTGCATGTTTCAGTATGTACACTCAGCATAGAAAAATCTTGACACAGGGAGGATTTTTTCTAAAAGCCTGGTAAGTGTTAAAGGTAGGTACGTAGCAAAATCCCATCTGTCTCTACAGGACCTTCTCAGACCTTCAAAATCCAGTCTTTCAATAGCCATCTGTATTATATACTGATTTTCAAAGGAGAATAACTTTCTTTACTGACTGAGTGTTCATCAGATTTACTTCTGTGATTTTGCTTCCCTCCATGCTGGAGAAAAATGAAAAGTTTTCTGCACAAAGAAGTTTTGGGGTTTTTTCCATTTCTTTCACATGAGAATAACTGTTGAGATTATCTAATGGAAATGGTTGAATATCTCCCACTTTTCTTTCCTTCTTCACCTTAAATGGCAATAGTAGGACATTCTATTCTGTGGCTTAATCAAAGGGATTTCTTCTATATCAAGGAACTCTCTGTTGCCTTCCATTATCTAATTTAGCCATAATCAAAAAAATCTTTAAACATGTTTACACATGGTCGAGGTCTGCACAAATCCCTGATTTTTTTTTTTATTATTTTTTTTTTTGCCATAGAGATGTGTGCATCTTATAATTTTCTCCTTTGAACACACCCAAAACTCTCCGCGTTAAAAGAATGGAATAGCTCAGAGTCTCTCTCAGTTCCAGTGCCCTGTGGATATCAGAAGTTGTAGAAGTTAGATTCCTTCCCTTGATGGGTTTAATCAACTGGGAGTTCTGAGTTAGTAACACAGCAAAGTCAACACAAAGCTGAGGTCCTTGCAGGTGTAAGAGAGTGCTAGACTTTTTTCATTGTAGTTATCGTTTTAAGATGCTACCAAGAGAAAGACAATGATACAACAATGGAGATTACATCTAGTTTGGAATGGTTGGGAGATGTAATTCATAGAATCAGAGAATGATTAGGGTGGTAAGGGATGTTAGCATCAAGTTCCAAGCCCCCCACCATGGGCAGGGAGCCATGCACTAGACCAGGTTGCACAAAGCCCATCCAACCTGGCTTTGAATATCTCCACAGATTCAAATATTGCTTTAGTTGAAGTACATCTTTCCATCTTTACAGCAGGAAAGACAAAAAGCTAATTCCCTATGGTGAATCCTTTGAGCAGTAAGGCAGGATGCAATACTTCTTTCTCTAATTTTTCTGTTCAGCTCATCTGGTCATTGCAATGTCTTGCTGTTAGAGGATCTATGTTGCAGATGAGTGTTTGCAACCAATTTCAAACTTGCTGGACAAATGTTCTGTAAATCTTTATAACAAATATGTTGAATGACTGTGACAGCTCTGAATTACGGGGTGCTTGTTTTTTATATTCCTTTTTGGCCCCATTACCAAGGCTAAAGAACCTCATCCTTTTTCTTCCCTTCTCCATCACATTTTTCAGCCCAAAAGCAATTGGATATCTCCGGCTCTGTTCTAGCTGCATTTTTCCAGTGTATTCTCAGCTCATTTTCAGTACCAACTCAGAACTGTGCATTCTGGAGTATTGCTGTCCATTATCATATGGGATGATTTCCTTAGGAATAATAATTATCCATAAGCTCCTAGCCAAGCAAACAAAAATGAATTAAAATGTTGACTTGAAACTCTTTTTAATTGAAAAACCAGTTTTTATCTGAATATGATCCTACTATGGGCTTTCTCCACAATCTAGACTATCTCTGTCAAAGAACATCTAGGAATTTAGAAGTTTGGAGATTTTTGTTCTGTAGAATTGAGCTGAAACATCAATTAATCAAAGTCTTATGATCAGACTGGCAGACAGAAAATGGCTGGAGAGGCAGATGGACAATGTGATTCCATAAAACCTGTTTCATTGGAAAACAATGTAAAATCATGGCAGTGCCTGAATAATGTCTTACTTTAGGAGCCTTATCAACCAGGATGTTGGTTGTTATGTGGCTGGCTTGGGGATGCTCTGTAAATGCTCCACATCAGGCTCCAGCTTCCTCAAAGGTGGTTATTGTGACATGTTTTGATTTTTTTTTTAATTGACACTTAATTTAATGTCATTCACAATTACTTCAGTACTAATCAGACTCTCAGTCTTCAAACAAATAACTTTGAGACATTTTAGCTTAGATTTTGATTTCTAAAAATTAGAAATTGAAGGCCTATATGCTTCATTCTTTGGTGTTCATTGGACACTTATCACCTTTTCAACATCCTTGGCCTGAGGAAAAGAGTATTCTTTTACTGCAATGTACAAGACCCTTAAAACTAAGAAAAACTTTGATTTTTTTGTTTGTTGGGTTAGTTTGGTTTTATTATAAATCAACTAGATTTTTAACTGTCTGATTCACTAAATTTAACAAAAATAAATGCCAAATTGTATTTTTGAAAATTTTCTTGACTATACCTGTGCTAGCAAATTGAACCGAGCAAAGAAATTAATGTAAACACTGAAAAAAAAAAAAATCATTCAATACTGCATCTTGATCACCTGTGTAGTTAATTAGCCAAAATGTCATTTGTGTTGTTATGGCCCTTGCCAACAGTCTCCTATATCTCTTTTCAAAATACAGTAAGTGACAGCAGAGTTTGGGGATCTTTTCAGATAATTATTTACTTTGTCAGGGACCCTACAATGAGACTGAATTTAGTACCAGATTTCATTAAAATTTCATAGTCTGTGTTGCATACACAGACCATTCTATTCTTGCTGGCCTAAGTTCCAGAGCCGTCTGGCACGTTTCAAAACAATTATACAGAGCACAAGAGGAGACAAAATGGGAAACTGGATCAGTAGGGTCAGAAGGGAACACCTGGAGCTTAAGGAAAAACAGAATTTGGAGCAGAAAGGGCATTGTGAAATATGTAAAGAAATAAAAAGGAAGCCAGAAAGCCAAAAGAGATCAGTAAGAAAGAAGTGGGAGGGAACAAGAGCACCAGAATTAGCTGCATAGGACAAAACCACTCAGAGACTTGGCAGTAAGTTTGAACTTTATTTGAAAGGTTGCATTTACCTTTTGTCTCATTGAACGTTAATTTTGTTTCACAGTTATCATGTTGCTTAATTAAAGGAAACACAAATCAAAAGAACCAAAATGGAAAGAAAGGAATTGAAGACTTGAGATTTAAAGGTAACAGATCCCTTCTTCTAAGCCTAATTTTTTCCATTTATGAACAAGTCTTTGCTCCACTGGTAGCAAGGGGTTACTTAATGTATAGTGTTGTCCTGTTAATGAAAGTGGTCAACACCCACTCAGCTAAAATCTATCCACTCTGTCAAGTGCACATTCCTAAAATTCTCTTTTTCAGGCTTCTATATGCCTTTTAAAAGGCCATTAGTGCACAGGGAGAAAAATGGTCCAGCTGAGTGTGGAGGATACAGCCAATTAGTACATTTACAGACACCTTAGGTTTTAGTAATTTTTTGTGTGTGATATCAAACCTTTTTTTGAGAAAATAAGGGGCAATTATGTAAAGGCAAGTTTTGGCATCATGAAAAAGTAACAAGATTGACAAGTTCCCAGAACAGCACATTCAGGGACATGTAAGGAATCTCACTGTTAAGAATGTCTTAACCTAGAGAGGGTCATCCTTTTCCTGCATATTAGGCACTTTCAAAAATACAATAAAATATAATAGCACAATTTCAAAAAATATAATAAATATATGTTTATACAAATTGTTGTGATTTTTCTGCTTATCTCTTTACTTTGCATAAGGCCTTTCAGATTAAATTCAAAGCCCTGCTTCAAAACCTTGCTTTACTGATGACACTGGAAAATCCTGTGAGGCCATGGGTATGCTAATGACAACTAACAAATTTTAAAACAAGACAGTGTATTTTTTTATGAAACACACTACCTAATACTACTACTATTTTGTGCACTAGGAATACTGTAAGGTGCCATTATAAGCAGCAACAGATAGGAACAGCAGCTTTGTTAATGTTACACATTATGCTCCGAAGGAAATGCTCTGTACTCTGTACCCAAGTCACTCCTTTTTGTTCCTCGTTTCTCTATGGAATTAATAGTCTTATCCATGTCTCTGTATTTCAGACAAGATCTGGAAAGTGGAAGAGAAAAACTAAGTCTGTGGAAATCCCGATAGACAGGAGAAACTGTTTTTTGAAAGGGTCTGATGGTTTCTTCTGGCTTTGAAAACAACAGCAAAGTTCCCATTTACTTCACTGTGGACAAAAATATGCTTCTTTGTGTCATTCTCTGTCTCTTCTCTCTCTTCATTCATATGCATGAGCAGTACCTGAAGTCATCCATATTCACATTTTATTGAGTACTTTGTATCACAGACAGCATGTCTGCATCTACAATCCTATTGCACTGGTCCTACTGTGAAGACATTTTCTCTCTTTCAAAAATACAATAAAAATCACTGCCAGCTTATGCTCAATCACAATTTATGCAAGCATGTCCTGGAGTGACTGGAAATAATCCTCGTGGATTCACTGAACAAATTGCTGTAATTTTGTACAATTCTAAGTTCACCTTCTCTCAGGCCTCACAGAATTTATTTATCCCATGTCGTGTAACCCCTCCTAAGCAGATAGAACTAAAAACTAATCTTTTCTTGCTCCCATCTATCAGTGTTGCAACTACATCTATCTGCTAACGTGGTACTGTGTTAGCAGGAACAGCAGCACAGTTTTGGTTGCAGAAGCTACAGCAGAATCAGGAAAAACAAGTTACAAGTTTCTGAGTCCACCTGTTCAAAGGAGCGCCAACAGACTTAACACAAGCAGCTCAAAATGATCTGTGTTCTGCTTGGGTGTGTGAGGAAGTTAATTATGAATCCTCAGTAAGTTTAGCTTGGTAGTCATGGATCATGCTGAGCAATCTTCTGATCAGTTCATCTTTAGTCCTAATCTTGGCTTTCCACCTGTTCTGTGAACTGCATTCAACTATTTCAGTGTCATTGACTGTCCTGGTGGCAGATGTGTATCAAGGAATAGTCTTTTAATGGAGAGGAGGAGTAGTTCCCACCCTACCTTCACCTGGTCTGCCAAAGCAAAGTAAGGTTTGTAATCTGCAATCATAAAAAGTATTGATCCTCAACAGTCATCTTAAAAAAATGAGCATCAGATCTGGACAGATCACATGATGAACTGTTGTTACCCTGTGGTCTCTGATGACATGTCCATGCCTCTGTCAAAAGGAACAACTGCTGCTCTTCTGGAAATACATCATTTATCTATCTATCTTCACTCTTCAGTGTTACTAATGCAGTTCCTTCTATTTTTATAGTTTCTTTTAAAACTCACATCAAACTTGGACATGAACTATCTGTACAGCTATAACTGTCTTAGGCAGGATATTTATATCAGAGACTTACACAGTTATTTCTCAATTTTTTTTTTTTTTCTGTCCATCACTGAAAAAGCTGAGGACTTCTAAATTGAAGTAAAGCTAAAGATAGTGGTTTAGAATAGGTTCCAGGGTAGCACATGAACTTCATCGGGTGTTCTGAACCATTATTGAAAGAGAAGATGCATTACAAGCTCTGTATTTACTGGGTAAATTTTCTTTTTAGTAGATGGTACAGGGCTGTGTTTTGGACTGAGTATAACACAGTGATGTTTTGGTTGTTTCTAAGTAGTGTTTATTTTAAATCAAAGACTTTCCAGTATCTCAAACTCAGCTCTTGAGGAGGTGCACAAAAAAAAAGAGGGCAGGGAGCACAACCAGAACAGGTGACCTAAACTAGAAAAAAAGGGTATTTCATAGCACAGAACATCATGCCCAGAATACAAACTGGGGAGAGTTGACTGGGAGCCATTGATCATTGCCCAGGGATGGGGTGAGTACTGGTCAGTGAGCACTGAGCAATGGTACTGTGCATCACTTGTTACTCTTGGGTTTTGTTACTCTCTCTCCCCTTACCTTTTCTATTATTGTTATTATTATTATTGTTATCATTGTTATTACTATTGTTATTATTGTTATTACTACTACTACAACAACATTTTGTTTTAATTATTAAATGGTTCTTATTTGAGCAATTTAATAATTTTAAACCCCCAGATTTGAAAAGTTTAACCTTTTCTTTCTGATTCTTTTCCCTACTGGGAGGTGTGGAGGTGTGGGGGGTGAGAAGGTGGCTGTGTGGCCCTTCGTTGCCAGCCAGGGTTAAACCATGACACCAACTTCAGACATCTTTACAAGGGTCCGTGGGAGAGCAGGAGCAGTGCTGTACATTGAAGAATATCACTGTTGCTGTTGTGCCCCTGAAGAAGGGTAAAAAGAAAAGGAAAATGGGAAGTGCTCTGAATGGAAGAGATATAGTCACTGTGAGTCACTCAGAGCTGTGAGTATTAAATATGCTTTCCATGTTTCTCAGCATGTCCAGGCATATTTTCTAGTCCTTATAATCTAGGCTGCCCATATGTTCACAAACAATCGTTTTAAAATACAAGTTTACTTACCAGACAAGATTCCCCAGTCTCTCTGAGCTCTCTCACTGTTTGCTTCATTTAAAATGACATTTAATTAAATGAACAAGGACAGGCTTTGTTGCTCCATGGGAGTGGGGGTATATGCAATATCATGATGAGTTGTTGAAAGAAAAAAAGAAACAGGAGTGGTCAGAAGATAATTACTTTTTATGCCTTTTCAGACATGAGTTCCTCTTCCAGACAACAATGTTGAAGTAAGGTTATTAAAAGACATTTGTCTTAGCCATGACTTTGCTTCTAGTATTGAAAGTTGCAAAGGCAACTTCAACCCTTGTAAACTTTATGTTAACAAAACAGATTTTTTGTTTTCAATATTTTTCTCATTCAAGGCATCACTTGCAGGTCATCCAGTCTAACCCCAGCTCAACTAGAGCAGGTGGCTCAGGGTTGTGCCATGGTGGATTTCGATACCTCTAGTGATGGAGAGTCCATAGCATCCCTGGAAAAGCTGTTTGACCACACACAGAGTAAAAAGAATTTTCCTATTTTTAGACACATTTTCTTGTATGTCATTCTGTATAATCTCCTGTACTCTTATTGGTTGTCACTGGAAAAAGTGTGACTCTGTTTTCCTTACTCCTCTCATTAAATATTTTCACATGTTGAGAAGATTTTCCCGAGCCTTCTCTTCTTCAACCTCAAAAATCTTAGAAAAAAAATTATTTATGGAAGGAAAGTGTATTTAGGGTGATGCAATTTATTTTATATTCAGCCCTCGTTAAAATCTTAATTAACAGAAAATTATCAACTAACAATTAATAATAAAAGCTTCTCTGCATGATTTTAGCATACATCTGAATAGAAACTACCTCACTATATTTGAATAGATTCAGAAAAGCACACACAAAATACATTTTAGTCTGTTATTTCTAGCAAGACACATCAGGAAGAAATTGTTTCAGTAGGTGAAGCTGGAAATTCCTTTTAATTTACTCTTCACATGAAGTTTCTGGGTTTAGCCCAGCAACTACCAAATATTTTAAACACTAACAAGAGTGCATTAAACACATTTTCATTAACAATTGCTTCCATACACTTGAATTATGTGAAGGAAAAAGCTACACATCAGTCTAAGATTTAAGAATTTGGTGTCTCTGATTAGCAGAGAAGAGTATTTCAATCCATTTATTTAAATTCCTTAAGAAAAAAACTAAGAGAAAGAAGCACCAAGGACTTCCTTTTTTGCAATTAAAAAATAGTAGGAACTATCAATTTAAATTAAACTCTGTTCCCACTACATCTGTAAAAATCAAACCTTATTTTAATAATATCAGGGGGGTAAAACCAGAAGAGTTTGTTTTCTAATTAAAAAAGGAGCTGCAAAAGAGGTTGGGGATAACTACAATATTCAGTTCAAGTCCAGCAGGAGCTATGGGCTTGTATTGCATTATTAATTTACATCATATGTGATATCTCCTTGAATTGTCCCATCAAATGGGACCTTTCTGTGGGTCTTGTACAATACCAGCTGAGCCAGAAATAACCATTTCTGAAGCTCCAGATAAGAAGCAAAGGGGAGAAGAACACGGAGAAATGTAAAATTTGAGTCAAGCTTACGTGATTTACAGCTACAGATCAAGAGAAGGAGACTTCAAAAGTGCCCACATCCTGCCTGTATAGATCATTTACCTTTAGTCCTGAATTTGTAGTATTTTGTGTCATAATTTACAATCAGCTATGAGTATCTGTGCTAAAGAAAAAGATAATTATCTGCCTGCAACTGCACACCCTCCAGTTATTCTTCAGAGTTTTTAACAAATGAAGAGATACTCTTCATGTTTACATTTAAGTCTTAGTTTTCACAGAAAGGAAGGATTTGGAGGTGTAATTTAAAAGAAAAATCCATGGAAATTAAATGATAAAGCAATGCATATTACAAGAAGAATATTATCATTGCACTCCCTTTTGAATGTGCAAGGAGACCACCATGCTGAGGCTTTGTCAGTGAGTGATGCAAAACCAGCCAGGGAGTGGCAGGCTTGGAATGGGATGCTAGAGTGCTTTTTTTTTTTTTTTTTTTTTTTTTGCAAACAAAAATTGAAAATTACTCAGAGATGCCCCACAGTCAGTTTAGTTTATGATTTTAGGGGAGTATATAGGCTCAACTGGTTGGTCTGAATTGGTTTTCAAATTAAATGAAGTTGTCACTAATGCTTAGGTTTTGTGACCATTTGATCTGGTAGGGGAATGTACTGTGTTCAGAATTTAGTGATTAAAGACTGTAAAATTCCAGAGTGGCAACACTTGCTCAGGCAAGTTGGAAATTCAACCTTCTCATTTGGCCAGTGATGGCCACACCAGGACATTGTGACATACCCTGAATTTCTTTTATATCTGGTAAGGATCTGGTGAATTACATAATTTCCTCTTAATCATGTATGAAATACTCAGAAGCTTTACTCTAAACTCAATTTCTTTTCAACATTTCAGTTCTTTTCCTGATTTTTATTTTTTTTTTCTGTTTACTGTTTAAAACAAAAACATGCTACATACTCTGTATATATTAAATCCATATATTTACATAAAATAATTACTCTCCATTCAATGAAAAATTACTTTATCCATGACAAGTTTTTTGACTATTAAAGAATCAAATGGAAAATAAGCACTATGAATTAACTTTAACTGATGATAGAGCTATTAGAAGTTTCTCCTACATACAGTTAAGAAGTGGAGAAACTAGAAAAATTGACATTCTATATTTCATAAGAAAAACAAAAAGTTAAACATTTTTAATTTTGAGACTACATTTGTTCCCAGTGATCATACAGTTAATTCTGTTCAGCTCAAGGCAGTCTTCATCAGCTCCAAAAAAACCCACTCACTATTACATTTGCATAAATCCAGAGACGAAAAATTGAGTAAAAACCCTGATAAAAGAGGATTTAAACCAGGTTGATAATCTTCTAAAGGACTTAATGTGCATAACGTTGGATGCACCTTTGCATTTGTCCACAGTAAAAATCTGGATGTAAACACAGGCTTAGGCTTTGCTTCTTTACAAAATGCAACACTTATGCCCATCCTCCCTAGGAGGGTGGTGAAGCACTGAAACAGCCATGGATGTCCCATCCCTGGAAGTGTTCAGGGTCAGGTTGGATGGGGCCTGGAACATCCTGGTCTAGAAAGTGTCCCTGACCATAGCAGGGGGTTGGAACTGGATGGTCTTTAGTGTCCCTTCCAATCCAAATCATTCTATGATTCTGTGAGCCTATGAATATTATTCATAAATGATTTTAATAGATTTAATTAATAGAAATAATTAACCTACCCTTCTCTTGTAGAATTACATGCTCTGTAAAGACCTACACCTTCCTCACTACCACCTGTTTTATGGAACAAATCTATTTGTAAGTTCTTTTCTTGACTTTAAAATTACTTAGACTTATTAATTATATATAATGATATTAAAAAATCTCCATGGAGATATAAAGAAACCTGATGAAGGGGGTACAACAGAAGCCAATGAAAATTTTAGTTGATTGATGAAAGATAATACATATAAGAAGCCTTTAACCCTGAAACACACAATGTGATTCTCAAAGAACAGAAATGACCATTTTTGTCTGCTGGAGAAAAACTAGTTCTGTCAGTTGATTAGCTTATAAAAAGCCATATTTTCTTATTGGCAATTCAGATTAATTAAGGAAGCAGAAATTTGAAATGTTAAAATTATGGACAGAAAATTGCACTAATGAATGAATGGAAAGAATTTCACTGTGTGGGATAAAGAAGGCCTGCAGTAACTAAACTTAGAAGATGGGCATCATCTTGAACAAAGAGTTATAGGGTCTGTCATGTAAAACTAACTGAGAAGATTCCAGAAAGACACCTTCAGAGAGGATTGCTAAAATGATTTCATTCCTGGCAAAGATTTCAGTGATGAGAAATCAATAATAAGAGGGAAGCACATTCACATTTCCATTTGTGATGCTGACAGAGACAATGACATGCTCATATTTTGCATTCCCTGTTGCAAATCCAGTTTGGTTTTAACACCTTTATTTCAATGAAAGAAAGCTGTTACAGACTGGCACTGAATTACTGACATCCTCCCAGCTGCCAGCTGTCCTGCTAAGGCAGAACTGTGCCTTTTCTGTTGCTAGAAATGATTGCTCTAAATTAATTTTCTCCAGTTTTTCTAATCAGCACATACAACACTTCACGAATTTACTATGAATGTTTCCTACTCTAATCTGTCATGCAATAAGCAGATTTTCTTCTTTCTGCTAGCTATGTAACCTAGGAATAACTTTCTTCATATTGGCACACAAGGAGAAAAATATCTTTTGTATTGGTTTTATGTGGCAAGGGTTTAGTAGCAGGGGGCTGTGTATTCTCTGAGAAGCCTCCAGAAGCTTCCATCATGTCTGACAGCCAATGCAAGCTGCTTCCAGGATGAACCTGCTGCTGGCCAAGGCTGAGCCCATCAGGGATGGCAGTAGTCCCTCTGGAAGAGAATATTTCAGAGAGAGTGAGGATGGAAAATGCCGTGGGGAAGCTGAAGAGAGGAGTGAGAACGTGTGAGTGAAACAGCTCTGCAGGTACCAAGGCCAGTGGAGAAGGAGGGGCAGGAGGTGCTCCAGCACCAGGGCAGAGATTCCCCTGAAGCCTGTGGTGCAGCTCATGGTGAGGCAGCTGTGCCTCTGCAGCCCATGGAGGATCCATGTCAGAGCAGCTGGATGCTGGAAGGAGGCTGAAACCCTTTGGGAAGCCCACCCTGGAGCAGGTTTGCTGTCAGAACCTGTGACCCCATGGGAGAGTCATGCTGGAGTAGCTGATTCCTGAAGGACTGCACCAAGTGGGAGGAACTCATACTGGAGCAGCCTGTGAGGAACTGCAATCCATGGGAAGGACTCACGTGCGGGAAGTTCATGGAGGACTTCTCCCATGGGAGGGACCCCAGACTGAAGCAGAAGAAGAGTGTGGAATCCTCATCCTGGGCAGGAAGGAGCAGCAGAGACAACTTGTGATGAGCTGACTGCAGTCCTCATTCCCCACCTGCCTCTGCCACTGTGGGTAAAGATGTAGAGAAACTGGGACTGAAGTTAAAACACACTATGGGAGATGTGAGGCTGCTTCTGAATCAGATGGATGTCCTTGTGATGAAAAACACAGAAAAGTCAGAATTACTAAATGCCTTATTTGCCTCAAACTTTAATATGTAGGCTGGCCCTCAGGAATCCTGGACCTTGGAGGTAAGAGAGGAAGGTTGGAGAAAGGGAGACTTCCACTTGGTCAGAGAGGATTGGGTTAGAAGCTGGCTTGACAGACACAACAGCCACAAATCCACAGGCACGGATGGGATACAGCCACAGTTGCTAAAGGGACCTGTTGAGGGTGGCAGATCACTGGAACAGGATGCTTAGGGAGGTGGTGGAATCTCCCTCTCCAGAGACATTCAAACCTCACCTGGACACATCCCTTTATAAAGTGCTCTAAGTGACCCTGCCTTGGAACAGGGGTTTGACTTGATGACCTCCAGAGGTCCCTTCCAACCCTAAAAATTCTATGATTCAGTGAATCAAGGCAAAGCAGATGACAGGACATTGGCAATGCAATCTCTTATTTCAAATATATTCTTTATGCTGTTAGAAAAATGAAATTAATTTTTCAAAATCTCCTTCAGCAAATGTTGCTGTCTAAAGACTCTTCTCTCTAAATTCAGACCATAACTACAGGTCTCTCCCATGAAAAAAAATGAGAAGTCTTGCAGTGAACTGCTCCCACTACCACTGAAATGAGGGACAGCAGCAATCCTGTACTGAGCGCACTGCTTTGGAGAAATTTCTTAGAAAAAGGTTTTTACTCATTAAGCATCTGCTGTACTGCAAGTGTATCTATAGCTATAAATTTCACACAAAATGGTCATTTTAGAGTTGACCATATTACATTTTTGGGAAGATTGTGGCCATGGCATAGGAGACCCTGAATGTTTTTTCCCTCAATTATGATTTTACAGTGTACGCCAAAAGAATTCAACCTTTACACTCCTGTCTCGCTTTGTATTAAGTAAGAAGAGAATCAGTCCTTCTTAGCTGAACAGAACAGATGTATGGCTTTAAATGACTGAAAATTATATTTCTTCACTGTGGATTAAACATTTTTCCTGCTGCTTGTTAAATTCACTTGTTCATTTTCTTGATTGACTATAGATTCAAGCGGCATTCTTTTTTAGAAATAGATATCCCTAGATGAGGTAGTCTCAGCATTCAGTAGTATGTTAATGCCAAGTCTTCCGCAGTACAAGATGCTTTGAGATTTTCATCAACAAAATATTGTGCAACGTGAGAGCAACAACCAAAAAAAAGGAAAAAAAGAACACAGAAACACACCAATGTTTTTTCCCACAGGCTGAAGCTAGGTAATATCAACCAAGAAACCACTATTTACAAATGAAGCAAATTTACATCCTTCTGCTGGTCCTGTATTTCCACCTTGGGGGAAAAAAAAATAAAAATATTTGGCATCTCTCGTTTTACAATTCACATTTCACGTAGCAAAGAGATTACATTAACACAAGCATCCATTGAGGGAAGCAGGAATGTTATCTAAATCCCATCATATGTCTCCAGCATTCCTGCATCTGAAATTTGACAGGTTTATAGTTTTTCTAATAGAAACCATGAATCTTTTCAGGCAAGAAACAGCCAACAGAATGTCTGGTTCAAAGACTTTTCAAGGTCACTCTGTTCAACACAGCAGAAGGTCAGGATAACGGCGATGTAGTCTGTACCATAACTACCTTCAGAGTAGTTCTCCCATTGGGGAGTCAAGACATCTCATAAAGTCTAATGGTGTTCTGGCATCTGTTCCAGAGAGCTTCCCTGCCCCCTCTTTCCTTCCCCTTTTCCCTTCTTAGGAGATATGCAGCAGCTACATGACAGAAAGTTGGAAATGTAAAGCATTAAGCAGCTAACCTGTGGTTCCTTTTGCTATGTCTTCAAAAATCCTTTCTGCTGCTAGGGTTCACATGGCTCTGTCAGAATTTCAGTTTGAATAGAATGAGAGCCAATTCAGTTGATTCCCTGGAGGCTATCTAGAATGTGATTCCTGTGGAGTTATTCATAGATTAGCTGGTGTCCTTTACAGAACCTCTAAATCCTGTATAGGTTGGTGCCATTTATTCCTGGATTAAATCTACAGTTTCCACAGCTAATACTGACATATCTCAATATAGCTCTCCTTCATTTAGGTACTTTGGTAACCACTGAGGGAATTATCAAGGGGTTAGAAACAAAACAGTTCTCAGAAGAGCTCTGATTTATCCTTCAGTAGTTTGCACAATCCCTCTGCATTTATTTTGACAGAACATAGAGTTCTTACACACAGCAAAGCTCTGTGGGTATCCTGGGTATTTTTGCACTGTATGAAGCAAAGGTAAAGGCAGACATAAAGTCATACATATCAGCTTTGTTTAAAGAGACCTCAGCTATTAATGTAAAATGTGACATATGTTCAGCCTCTAATCTTCTGCTCCCTGATGAGAGTGTCACCACCAGGTACAGTAAGGACAAAGAACAGTGTGGGAATTCAAAATGAAAAGATAGAGATAAGTGCTTTATGATAAAAGAATGAGTGCACAAATGGTCCTTCAGTGTTCTCAGTGAACTCAGAGCTCTACTTGCAGGTTTTCAGATGAGGAAGAAATTTCTTTCCAGAAATGTTATTGATGCTGTCTACACTTAGACTGTGACCTGGCCCCCATGTCACTGAGATGTTTATACTGCCAGTTCACTGGGCCAGATTATGAGATCTTTAGGAACCTTGATTTAGATTCTCTTAGGAGGAAACACACTTTTGAGAAGCAAATGGAGTATCTACCTCTCTGAATTCCAGAAAATCTTTAGGGTAATTAAAAATTCTGTCATCAGTCTGCAAAATAATTTAAAAGGCACGGAATTAAAACCCCACAAAACCTTTTTTCAGTTTTCTCAACAGTTCAAAAACCTCAGTTTTTACACCATTTTACACCTTTTTCTGCTGCAGAGATGTAACTTATACAGGAAAGCAATGAAGATCTGAACATCTTTTCTATGGAATAAAAAACCACAGTGGAATAATGTTTTGTCTTTCAGAGCAGTATCATGCCCCTCTACGAGTTTGCACACCAAGGAAAAATTGCTCATGGGATTTAAGCACAATCAGGTTTAAAGAAGTTTTTATCTGTTAATAATATTTAATTAACTCAAAAACAGTGAACCAGGCATTAGGGATTAATAACAACAATGTAACAGATGAATCAGAATATTAGAAACTTATAAGATGTTTATAAAACTGTACATACCTAAACAGCTTTCAATGTGCCTATGCAAGCACCTGTTTTCTGCCAGAATGGGCTATGGGCACATCCCCTCCTTTGAAAGGACAGGTACCCCATTTAGATGCATCTCTTTTTTGAGGTGTAAGTACTTGAGTTTTATTTACGCCTGTGCCTCTCCCTACATTCCTCTGTTGCACACACCAGTGAGAAAGTGCACCTCATGTTCATGTACATGCTCCTCTCAGCCTCCTGGATACCTTAGGGCTTCTCAAGTGGCTCCAAAGTAGCAACCACATGGATTTTCTGGGGTGAGAGTGTTCTGGAAAGGCCAAGCCACCTGGCCTGCTGCAGGCATGTGTTGGTGGTCAGATGTGAGCAAGGAGGGTGTTATTACAGCCAGTGGGAATCTAACCAGTGAGGCTTGGAGGTGAATGTAGTTGATTTGGGCACAAATGTCCAGGAATGAGGCAGATGCCCTATTAAATTATTTAAAGAGACGCACCTAATCCCATTTCAGCCACATTACAGAGCTCCTCTTTACATTCAACTGCTTCTCCAAAAACACCAGTCTCTGATTCCTTACGGATATCCTATTTTATGATCATGGGTTACATGCAGGATTCAAAAAGTGCTATGTGTCTACATTTTAGCCACTAAATCCAAACGCTTTTGTCTAATAACCTGAGCAACTCTCAACACTCCAGTTACTAATAAGGAAAAATGGTTTAGCTGCTCAAATGAAGAAGATTTCATCTAGGCCATTTGACATGCTCTAGGATATCCATCACTGGCATTTAGTTGCTGTTCCAAGAACCACATGGATCTACCATGTAGATCCAAGTACTGGGCATGCCTGAAAGCCTTACATGGATGTCTTTGGAGAATGAGTAATGGCAGAAAATGGTGAGATGTGATCAACTGCACTGAGCACTCATTGACTGCAGTGGGAGCTTGGACTCCCAAGGCAGATGCAGATTGTGTTTGCAGGTGTGCTGCCTTGGGAGAGACTGCTATTCTTTCAGCAAAATCTAATCTCTTCTCCCAACCATTCCCTGACTCCTCTTCACCTATCTTTGTCATATTGCATGAGTATAGATTCCCTTTCCTCAGCATTCCTGCCAGAAGAGGGTTACAGCAGCAGATATGGCTTTGTTCACCTCCCATGGTGGTTTAGATTTGCAGCAGCTTCTTAATGCACTGAAACTTTAATGTAGTTATGTGAAAAACATCGAGTGCAAGCACAGGCAAAGAGAGATTTCAGGATAACATACCCAACTTTAAGTTAATTTTCACAGGCATTAAAGATTTTTTCAATATCTCTAGAATGCACCCTACAAAAGATAAAGTATTTCTTTATTAAAGTTGATGTAAGAGTTCTATTTTGTTTTATTTTATTTTATGCTTTATTTTATTTTGCATTTCTTTTGTTTAGCTCTCAGAAACAGATGGGTCGTTTCATCTGAATCATAAATCAGATTATGGCTAACGATTAAAGTCAGAAAAGTCTCATGCTTTTGAAAACAGCATCTTTTCAGAAAATGTCTGAGGGTGTGCCATGTACAGAACTCATTAAATTGCTTGTAAAATTTGATGGCATCTTATATATAAAATATGAATATGTATCATTCAATAGTGAAAGAGTAGACCAGAAGCATAGCTGGGTTGAATCTACTTTATTATTTTTTGTGTGGATTATTTCTTGAAAATAACATTTTAGAGTTGTAAGTATGCAATACATAACCTGTTCCTCATTGATTTCACAAGCCAGATCCAACAGGCCTCTATAAAGAATGACAACAAAATCCAACATGTAGGATAAAATGTTGAAAACAATAGGACACAGGGTGGATTTTTTGTTATTTTTACATGCCAATGTTATAACTTGTGCTGACTTATGAGACTGGATTTTCATCTAAATCATGCAATTTTGCCTGATGTTTTGAGGTCTATGGGAAAACTTAAATGTGTTTGGATGTAGAGAAGATAGGTAACAATACTGTTTGTACACTTCCGTCACTTTTCAAACTGTTTAATATTTAAACAGACTGAAGACTTGGTATCCATGTCCCCTACTATTTGCCAAAGTGAGAGCTTACAAATGACACTGATCACTGAGCCTTTTACAATTAAAATGAAACTTAATTCTGCTTTTAATTTTACAACAGCAAGAATGAGAGAAAATTGAGCTTATTGCTACTCTGAGAATGATCTTTTCATTGTCGGAGGAGCTCTACACCACCTGCACTTCTGTTCTGAATGAAAAGTTGGGCAGCATTTTGAAAAGTTGCTTGACCAAGTAAGAAAAAGAAGAGCAATGAAGTGAAGATAACTCATATAAAGAACTTAAGAAAGATCTCAAGGGGTTTGGGAAAGCAATAGAAAATAAAAGAAAAACTACCAGCATTCAAGCAAAAAATTATAATATCCTGAAGTGGCAAAACTCTTGATTTGAAACTGTCATAAGAATTCATGGTATACAGCAAGAAAATATTTCACGAGGTCAAAGGATAAAACAGAGACAACAAAAGCATGAAATATGTGAGCAAGAGAAAATCTCAGGTAAAAACATATAAAGATGATAGATATGTCACTGACAGGCAGAAATCAAGAAAGAGATGGAAAAATGCAATCAAGGTCTAGTTAACAAGAGCGTACACACCACTGAGCCTTGGTGGTGATGGATAAAACAGGGAGAGGGTGACATCCTTTGAAAGACTGCAGGAGGCTGTTAAATATTTTTTATTTTTGGTTGTGGAAATGGTGAAAAGTGAATTGGGGTAGTACAGGGTTATAAATAGATAATTTCAAAAGATGTGAAGAAGTTTTTCATCTTACAAGAGTTTTGCGTCCCTTGGAAAAATGTTTAATTTATACTTTTTTACTATAGTTTTTAGAAAACCACAAAGAAAAACCAAGACAAAGGTGGTTCTTGACAGAGTAATACAAGCAGAATTCATATTTCTTCAAAATTTAAGATTTCCAGTTGTTCTGCTTTTTACATTGGTGTCCCAATCCCTGTATGAGGAACGGTAAAGCTGCTTCTCACATTTTGCATTTAACAAGCTTGCTAAGGCAACATTGACTAAATCCTATTTAAACACTTGTCCCTATGAAGAAAACCTCATCACCAGTTGATGTGTCCTTTCTAGGAGTTTGTGATCCCAGGATCTGGACATGATTAACCTCATCAGTTTTTCAAAAATGAGCATACAGATCTAAACCCACACAGTGTGGGGAAAGCAGCTTTTTAAAAAAACACTTCTCATTTGAAGGTTTCCAAATCATTGCAGTGCTGGGCTACCTTGTTTCAAAAAATAATTCAAAAGCATCTCTCAAATTATGTCCCATATTTCAAGCCACAGGAGCTGTTCACATTTATTTCAACCGGAGCTCCGTGAAGGGATTGAGATCTTACAGCCCTCTGCCTCCCGAGTGCAGGTGAGTGAACACACACAAAGTTAAAAGAGAGCAGACCAGACCCTGAAATTTTAAATCCGGTAGAACTCCCATGCCTCAGCGAGAACTTTGCTAAGGTTAGGACTACTAGAATTGTCTCAGCTCCAGTGCCAGATCTGTGAACTTTGCTTAGCTTCAGGGTAATTAGAGTTCAGAGGCACTAAGGTATTGCAGAGACTTCACTGCTGATAACCTCAGGCCATATCTTGAAGATTTTCCTCCTTTTTTTTTCTCAGCACACAAGCAGGTGGACTTCCACTGACACTGGGAGCTGACTGCCTAAGCAAGCAGATCAGGGACGGAGTCAAAAATATGCTGTACAGATGGCAGTGGGAGCTTTGCCTGATGGGATTCCACTTTTTACTTCAGATGAGGAAAAAACTATCAAAAATACTGGCCCCACACTAAGCTTTATTATTGAGGTATTAATAAAATGATTTAAACCAGCTCTGCACTTTGTCCTCCAGGGATATATTGCACTCCTTTCTTTCTGTAAGTCTTAACACTGTAGGTTAAATAAAATAGATAAGTGATGTATAGAAAAATATTCCAATACTGTGCTTTAAGCATTTACAATAATCTTATTCTCTGTCCCATGACAGTGAATGCACTTCGCATGTATGCAGTTCGAATAAAAAAGTGACTATATCCTACATATTTTTCAAATGTTGCCATTGCGAAAACAATTATAATGATGAAATTATGTGTACACAGGGAGATTTGATGATAGTGAAGTGTTTCCTAAAAGTGTCCAGAAAATTTAAAAATTCACCTCAGAACTTAAGAATTTCTTAAAACAAAAATAGTGACGCTTACATGCTTTAATTTTCTTTAAATGCACCAAATTTCAACTTTATGGTGTTTAAAAATCATGTATTTTCCTTTGAGTTGTGTAGTATTAGATTATCTATTCTAGGAAACACCAAACTATGTGAGTTTTCTTCTGCACTAATGCACACACAAAGATATATAGAAGGAAACAGGTATCCCCTTTTTTTATTTTTATTTTCTGTTATTTCAGAATTATTCATTGTGTTAGGCAAAAACTGGTGACATTTCCGAGTTGTAGAAATTCATATCTATTTGATATGTGCTAAAAAATAGAATCATAGAATCAAAATAATGTAAAAGGCATCTGATCAACTTGGTGGCCCACTCTGGGGTCGCTCCAGCAGTTCCATCTCCTTTCTGAGCTGGGGACCCTGGAGATGCAGGTGGGGTCTCATCAGAGCAGAGTAGAGGGGTAGAATCATTTCCCTTGACCTGGTGCCCACATGGCTTTTGATACAAACCAGGATACAATTTTGGGATAAAGCACTTCCATGTCATTAACTAATTTGCAGTTAATATTGATAGCTGCACATGGGGTTATTAACTTTTCTTGAGCTGGAATCAGAGTAATACTAACTTCATTTTTGTTGTCCAGTGGGATAAATCCTAGGTTTGGTTGTTACACACCAAATTTGCTCACAGTACTGTGGCAGAAGCATTTGCTCTGCAAGAAGATTGTCCAGGTCATTTCCAGTGGTGTGTCTTTGGGGAGCTGCCTAAGCTGGAACTCCACCCTTGTGTTTCATCCTTTGTTTGTCTTTCCCATTGATCTCTGAAACATGTTTTGAACAATCAGAGCTTGGTCTCCCCTTGCCTCCCTCATGCCAGGATCAGATTCTGTGCTTTTGTGTGACAAACTCCATGCAAACAGTGTTATGCAACACATCCTTGGCTCTGACTCCAGGAACAAGGACATGTGGGACAGGTGATTCTGCCACTGAGGTTCCTAAAGCCCACTGAGGTTCCCTTCCTAAAGGGAAGCTGGCTCTGCCACCACAAGCTGCATAACCAGAACTGTGCCAGGGTTAATTAGGTGAGCAGAGAGGAAGGGCTCATTAGATGCCAGGAAGTCCTTGCTGGCACATTTCTGCTGCTTTTGGGATCCCAGCAGCCTTTCATAAGTCTAGGTATACCAGTTTCCTAGGAGTTAACTCAATGTCTATTTCTGCACAATCTCTATAAACCTGCCTTGAATCCTTATTAGCTCAGCTCATTTTTTAAAAAAATCTTCTTCTGGACTTCTTTTAAAAGACTAAAATCTGGAATTTGTTAATAATTATATTATTCCAATATATTTTCCAGCTGCTGAGACAGGATACCTGAGTGTAAGTACATGGATGCATAGAAATCCTTTCCCTTTTAGTGAAGCAACAGTTAATCATTTTTCTTTTAATATTAAATCTATTATTCATGTCAATATGACATGGATGTAAGACCATCATTACAAGATCATTACAAGGAATTCCTTTATCTGAAACTATCCTAGGAGGGATGATAATTGTTTTTGCTAATAAAAGTAACTGCTATTACTTGGATTTTAAAATATAATTACACGGCAGGAATACTTTGCTGCCATTTACTTACACAATCCATGTAACAGCCATATAACTAAATTAGAAATGGATGAGGTGGATAGTGAAGATTAAATCCAAATTTACCCCTTTTTGATGGTATGCAGAAAGTTCTCACAGGACTGGCTGAATAAAGAGCACAGAGTTAGTGAGGAGATATTGCTCTCAGCTCAGAGCAGACACAGATGATCAGAAAATGAACAAAGCAGTTATTCACACTGGGCTGGCTCATACTGCCAGCAGTATAGCTGAAGGATCCTGGGTGTACTGCCAGGTTTATGCCACAGACCCCTGCAGAGACCCCTCTGTGCCTGCATATCCCTATGGCAGTTCATACCACCACTACCACCACACACAATGCCTCTAAAACACCATCACTCTTCCCCCAAACCTCTCTGGTGCCAGTTACTCCATGATGTTAGGATGCTCTGAGCGTCACATGCATTGATGTGCTCAACAAAGTAACACACACATTTCTTCCATTCAAATAAATAATTAAGAAAATAAAGTGCAGTGTTTGATCTGTACCATAGAGCGTTTATCTGTGAAATGTGGCAAATAATAATGTGATATATCTGACTAAAGGTGAATATGGAGTATATAAATACCAAACAGGGAGAGAACATTCTCTATCTGCAGTACCATGCTGGGTTTGGCTGGGATAGAACTAATTTTCTTTGTGGTAGCTGGTCCAGAGCTATGGTTTGGATTCAGTAGAAAAAAAATGAATTTTATGTAGCTCAGCCATACAGCATTTCTCATTTCTCTAATATGATATAGATACATCTATCCATGTGTGCCTCTGTGTGTACAGATCTTTCTGTGGAGAGAGAAAAAGGTACCTGAATGAGCTTGATGAGCTACAAATGAGGAATTTTGAGAACCTGTATAATCCTGTGGGGAGCAGAGGAATGCAGGTCATTTTTTTTACAGTGTGGCTATTGGGGTGTCATGGGCAGTTTCCACCTGGGATTATTCTCAGTGCCTCTGAAAGACAGAGCAAACCTTGTAGCTGACACTATGGTGGGAAATGTTGCAAAATAAAATGTGAGCAGAGAGAAAAACCAGAAGGGCCCTAAAAAGGTGATTAGAAGGAGAGGCAGGAAATGAGATTCCAGCAGGGAAACTGTATTTGTGGGAAAGAAACAGCTCAGAACTCAGTTGAAGCTGGGGAGTAATTTAAAGTCTGATTAAAAGCCTCTTGACATTAGTGGAAAAGATGCACGCTGATTTTAATGGGCCTTGAAACCAATGTCTTTTAAAGCACTTTGAGTTCCCTGAATGAAAGAGACGATGTACAGCAGGTCTGATCCTGTGGGGGAAAATTTGCAGTGTAGGCCAGTAGCAGAAAGATCCAGGGAAGCCTTTACAGCATGGTTTGGGACTATTAAACAGCATTTTCACTCCCACTTCTCTCTCTTCTAACCTATCCTCATGTTTCTGGCAGCTATGGAGGGCATTGGGGGGAGCTGCTTTGTGAGCACCAGAAACTCCAGTTATATACATAAAATCCCTGAAATGAATTTTGCCCTTCTGCTCATGTTTGAAAACTATGCTTTTCAACCCAAAACATGCTCTTTAATGAGACTGGAAAGCTGCAATAAAGAGCAGCATTTCACTGGTGTGTAGTACAGGTAATGTATTACAAACTACTTGGAGAATGTATAGCAACAAGCTTGTAGATGCATGTAATATTTTACTCCAAACATAAAATATTAAGGTTCTTTATTCTTCTCAAAACTTAATGCAAAAGATTTCCCCATTTGATTTATTAAATGGACATGATAGGGTGCAGGCAAAGTCATGAATTTGAGGTAGCAACTATTCATCCTCATCTTTTCACATGGAGAAGGGAAGGCTCCAGGGAAACCTTTTAGCACCTTCCAGTTCCTGAAAGGGGCCTCAAGAGATCTGGGGAGGGGCAGCTTGCAAGGGCATGGAGTGATAGAATTAAGGGGATGCCTTTAAGCTGAGATGGTGATTCTTAGATTGGACATTAGGAAAAAAAATCTTTACAGTGAGGGTGGTGAAATAGGTTGCCCAGAGAAATTGCAGGAAGAACATTTCCCATCTGTGGAAGTGTTCAAGGCCAGGTTGGATAGGGCTTTAAGCAACTTGCTCTAGTGAAACGTGCTGCTGCCAAGGCAGGGCCTTGGAACAAAATTATCTCAAAGGTGCCTCCCCAGCCAAACCATTCTGTGATTCTGTGGTCTTGAATACTGTGCCTTCTTAAAAAAAAAAAAAAAAAAAAAATCTTATGTACAAAGCAGCAACACCACCTTCTGTGTCACCATAACTACTGCCTCACCTGGTTGCTTATGAACACCTAATAAAATTCATTTATTAATTTTAATTACGGCTACATCCTGTGACACAACCAAGATGTAAAATGTTCTTTTAGAAGCTAACATGACCATCAAAACTTTGTATCCTCACATCAGAGTTGGTTGTATTTAGCATCTCTGTAGAGAAACTTTTTGTATATTTAGTGCACAGAATCCAGTTTTGAAATATGTAAAGTGTCATATTTCTCAAAAGTGTGTTCTTTCTGTACCATTTTGAATGTTTTTATTTATTTATGTACTAATGTATCACTTCTTTTTTTATTTCTTTTCTTCTATTTTCCCATTTCTTCCTATATTTTTCTTTTTCTGTTCAATCTCTTAAAGAAATAAAAAACACTAAAGAAAAATAAATGTATGGAAGAGAAAAGGAAATATCAAACCTGTTTGAAAAAAGAGCATTACAAAACTCAGTACAAAACAAACAAAGGAAAAATATTATGCATTGCCTTTCATGCTATTTTTGCTAAAAAATGTGAGAAGAAAGGACCAAAACAATCTTTCACTTTCAAGTTTTAATTAACAAGAAATATCTTAATAAACATACACACTTTTGTAACTTTTTAAACTTTTTTAATTGGAAAAGTGGGGACATACACCCAAGTTGCACCTCACTGAATGCAAACAATTATAAAAGTGAGTGAAACTGTAAGTGCTAATGAGAAGCTTTATTTGCAACTGTGCTGAAATGTCTGCCTAGCTCCTCTCTGAGGCATTCATACACCATATGTTTCTAGAAAATTGGTCACAGAATTGTCTTCAAAATCGACATCCCCCAAATGTTAAAGACTTGACTTTGGTTTGTACTTATAATGGTTCTACAAAGGCAAAAGTTCTTTTACTTTTATCTTACACGAAGGCCTTTCTCCATTTCAAAAAGCACTAGCACAGTTAAGATGCTTGGATTTTTCTGTCAATCCCTCTACCCACCTGATGGGTGATGCCTGCAATGGAAACCTTTCACCATCACCAAAGCCTGAGGAAGAAGTTGCAAGTGTTAGATTCTATTATTTGTTATATTTACCAATTTCACCATATTCTTTGTTGCCTTCTAGCAGAGAGTTTTATTCTGCTGCCAATCTTGTTTCTGGCCTCCACTGGAGTCAGCTGACTCAGAGGAATTCCTAAAGGCAGGTTTGTGTTGGAGAGACTTGATCTTGTTGGATGGGGCTTTGAGGATGTTGATCCAGTGGAAGGTGTCCTTGCCTATGGCTGGGTGGTTAGAACAAGATAATTAAAGAGTTTTAAAGCATTGAAAGAGACTGAACAGGGAAGTGCTGGAGTCACAATCCCTTGAGGAGTTCAGGAAATGACTGGATGTGGCACTCAGTGCTGTGATTTAGCTGACAAGGTGGTGTTCAGGATGGTCTTGATGATCTTGATGATCTTAGAGGTATTTTCCAACCTCAATCTTTCCATGATTTTTACCTTTGAGGTCCCTTCCACCCCAAACCATTCTATGATCTCTAAAGTTCAGGCAGTGAGGAAGTGGCTTTTTCAGAGGTGTTATATGACTTGGCATGTGCCACAAACAGGGTTTTACGGTCATATGGAAAATTTCCTTGAGAAATCAAAGGAGGCAGTGGCAGAGAAGGAGGGAGCTAACAGGGAGCAGCAGCAATGGGACCAGGTAGGGATGGAGGGATAGGAGATGTGCAGGAGGGGCTGCAGGCTTGGAGCAAGGATCATCCCCCAGCAGCCCTGGAAGCCCTGCTGGAGCAGAGACCCCCCTGCAGCCCAGGGAAGGGCACACACAGGAACAGGGTGATGTGCCAGGAATGCTTATTCACATCTTTATTAAATGTTTATTAGAAAATGTAATCTTAGTATTCAGGTCATTAAAATATCAGTTTTCCTTGGAGGAAAAAAATGTAAACAGCAGCATGAGGTGAGTGTAAATATGTAGATGGAAGTTCAATACAGGAGAAAAACTGCTTTGGAATGTGTGTTTTACAAAATCTCTGTAGTAGTTTCCACCTGGGGACTTGAAAGTCCTTTAGTAAATGTTAATGAAATAGAGCTAAGTCATCATAGGTCATTATTTGTTATTCATAAGAAATTAATTACTTTAGGTTAAAATCACATTGCAATTAAGCTGCTGAAATAGTTAGAAACATCTAGTAAAAGCCATATCAGTCATTACACAAATATTTGCATATTTTTGTTTAAACAGAGAGATAGCAGCAGAGCAAATTAAACCAGAGGATTTTTATGTTTGCCAAGTGTGCTTTTTTAACACATTTTATGGAATATTATGAATAAAAAAGACACAGCAAGTGGTTCTTGCATTTCCCTGGCTATTTTTTTTATTCCTTTGGAACTTTTTTCCTTTTCCAAAGTGGAAGCAGTGTTTTGTACTATATTGGCTCCTGCTTCCCAATCTGACTTTTCTCATCTTGCACATCTACGTCTCTCCTTGAATGTTTGCTGGATTTAATATCCTGTACCTTTAACCATTTAAAATAAAGAAACATGCAGTATCAGTGCCCAATGTGTTGTGCTGAATCAACTAACCCTCTTTACAGCCCACCATGGAGATTTGAGAGGACCAATGATGCTGCATGATGTTAAAAGCCCCTAGGCACACCCTAAAGTACACAGAGACACAACAGGAGAGGTTTCCCCAATAAAACCCTGCCCTGACTGCCCCAGGCCCATTCCAGGAGCCATCAGCCCATCAAAAACCAGTCTGCACAAATCCAGGGGAACACGGGAGAAAAACAGGAACACAAATTAAGGACTCAGAGAAAGGGACATCCTGTCTGATCCCCTCCCAGGGGGTTATCCCAGAAGAGCCTCTGTCCCACTGCCAAGGAGGGAAACGCATCATGAGGAGTCAGTGTTGGAGCACCTTTGGGATTGAGAAGGTTGCTGCCTGGAGGTATAAGGAGACACTATGGGATGCAAGGGAAAAGCATTTTGGGATTGAATAGGATTTATTATGGCCAAAGATGGAGAAAGGGAGGGATCTAGGTAGTGTGAAGGAGAAAAAATTGTGTGAAAACAGGGATAAAGTGCATAAAAAGGATTGATCACGTGCCAGTATCTGCTTCACAGTATATTTATTAAATACCTTTTTAGCATGTTTTTTTCAGGATGAGATGCTCTCTGTTCTTCAAGCAATTTTTTTTGTGGTCTTGTGGGCTCATGTGTCCAGTTGTCAGCAATTTGGAATCCTGAGATCAAGGGGCTCAGCAGTTTGAGTGTCTGAGCCCAGATGCTGGTGGGATCTGTTTTGCTTTTCTCCCTGGCATATCAGCTTTACTTAGTTGATTAGGATGTGGTTACTAAGGGAATGACAGTTGCTGCAGTCCCAATATTATGCTTTTGAGAGGCTCGTTCATTACTTATTCTTGTTCAGCTTCTGCCTTAAGAAACTTCTAATGAGTGCTTTTAATATTCAGGCTTTCGATTTTCTGTATTTTTCAGTTCATTAATTTGAACAGTAAGTTCATCCTTTTTGACACTAAGCTGCAGTCATACACTATCTGAGTGAAACACTTTACTGATAAATACAAGAAAGTAATTTTCCTTAGACTAGCTATCACACTTAAATTATATACATTAGAACAACCTAAGAATCACCAGCTGAGATACAAGCCATAAATAGATAGATAGATAGATAGATAGATAGATAGATAGATAGATAGATAGATAGATAGATAGATAGATAGATAGAT
>VZUI01039291.1:0-94886 GCA_013401135.1 Cettia cetti
AGCGCGGGGCGGAGCGCGGGGCCGCGGGCGGGGCGGGGCGGGGGCGGGGGGAGCGGCGGGGACCGGCGCCTGTTGCCCCGAGAGAGTTAACGGTGCGGGGAAACTCGCTCGCCGCTCCTCCGCCCGTGCCGGGCGCTTGGCAACCGGGGCGCCGCGCATGTGGGACCGCCGGGGGCCACCGCCCCCCCGCCGGGCCCCGCGCCCCCCTCCCCGCCCCGGACAAGGCGTTTAACGTGCCCAGGCGTGAAGTATGGCATGCAAGGATGGTTTCTGCCAAGGAGCCAGCCATCGCCATGTCCTCGGGTCTCTCCATCGCCCTCCTGCATTGCCTGTGCCTGGCGACCTGGTGAGTAGCCCGGCGGCGGCGCCGGGGGGCCCGGGCGGCCGGTCCGGTGCGGCTGCTCCCCCGCGGGCTCCCGGCCGCTCCGCTCACCCGCTCCCTATTTGCCTCGCAGTCTCACCGGGCCGCCAGGGCAGATCAAAAAAGAGGAGAAATTGTGGCCGGAGAATTTCACCAGCATCCTGAACAGCCTCCTGGATGGCTATGACAACCGGCTGCGACCGGGATTTGGGGGTACGGTGGCGTCGCGGTGCCGGCGGCGGGCGGGGGGTCGCTGGGCAGGAGCGGGGGACGCGGCACTCACCGCTCGGACCGACCCGTTACTGACCGAAAGCGTGGGGGTGTGTCCCCGCTCCACGCTCCGGGGTCCGAACCCTCCGGAAAGGGCCGGCAGCGAGGCAGCGCCCGGCCCGAGAGCCCGGGGGGTGCTGCGCAGTCCCGGCCGTGGGGGCCCCGCTGGGGCGGTCCCGGGCTCAGCCCCCGCTTTGCTGCTCTGCCCACATGTCGGGGTCGGGCTGCTGCTGCTGCTGCGCTGGTGGAAAAATAAGCACAGGAGCCGGGGTGCGTTGGCTTGGTGGGGATGGAGGGACCTGTCTAACACCCAGATTCTTCTCGTTCTTGCCAGGTTTCGACCCGTAAATGCCGCGATCGGGTCCTAATAGAAACAAGTGTACTTTTACCAGCCTAGGAGGTTAGGTCTGATGGATTCTGTTCTACTAGTTAGGGAAAATTAGAGCTCAGGTGCCAGTTCTTTACCACAGTTGCTGAAATCCCAGCTTTGATTTAGAAGTAGTAGACTTAATTGCTGTATAGGAATTAGACGTGGAATTAGGAGTTTCAAATTTGCCTTCACTTGTGTTCTGTATGTGGAGGTTTTGGGCCTCTTCCTTTCCCCAGGCTGTTAAGATGCAGTTTCGTGATGCTGAATAAGCAGCAAGACTTGCTGGTCTTTATGATTTTGATGTTTTTGTGTAGGAGCTTGGAACAAAAAAATCATTAAGATCCAGGCAAAATAAAAGTTTATTTTGTAATTTGGAAAGAAGATATCAAAAATGCAGATTTGAAAGTAAAAATAGTATTATAAAAAATGATGAATAAGTGCTACAGACCTTTTTATGATGCTCAAAACTGTAATGAGGTTTTTATAGGCTGCTTCCAATACAGGATTGAATGAGATCCTTGCGTAGGTTTATGTTGCGAAATACTTTCTTCCTCCTTTGAAAGTACCTTCTCCATACATGTGATCCATCCACACTGACATGTATGCCAGCACATTCCCCACATGCCATATGCAGTGCTCTCACATGCATGATCGTGATTGTTAAAGGATGACACCTGGCACCCATGGACCACTCTCATTATTTTGAGTGTGTGGAATAAATGAGGCCTTCTTAAGTTAGCTTACACATGAAGTGAGAAGGAAGCTAAATTTATTAACACCCGGAGGAGTCATTGGGAACTGATAGTCTTTTGCAATTTAGTCTTTGTAGAGAGGTTACAGACACTTCTGCACGCGTACAAGAGATGTGCTAAGTTTGGCATCATTTTAGGTTGAATGCCAACTAATTAGTCATCTAGCAAAGATGCTTTATGAGCATTATCAGATTTCCAAAATTAAACAACTACTAAATATGTAATATATGGTGATTTTTTATTTTAATACAGTTGTCCTTTGCAGGATGTTTTGCAAGAGTAGGTATTTTTTTTCCCTGTAAGTGTGGTAGACTTTCAGCAAAATGCAGTCAAGGAGAAAAAGTTCATTGTATCTTTTTGAACTTTCACATTGGCAATATTGAAGTAAATGAGTCAGGGAGGAAAAAGCTCAGATTTCAGCCTGGGGAAAACGCTTTGGGGTCAATATTTCACAAAACTGATATTATTTCGCTTCTTCCTTCCTCATAACCATCTCTATGGTTTACATTTAACCACTCATCTTTGAGTTTTGAACTTTTAAGTAAAACATGGGGGGAAAATGCTTTGTTTTTAAAAATGATGCTTGCCTCCCTAGCTCCTTGCAATGAAAATTATCTGCACATGATTTGAGAAGAACAACTTTGGATTAAAAAAAATCAAACATCAAAACCAACCAAAGAAAGAAAATTCTGTAATTGATCAGATTTTACTTTTTCACATTGTTCAGAGTAATTGCTACAGACTATTTATTGAAACAGAGAATATCAAAATCAACTTTTACCTATATTTTGGGGTTTTTTTTGCTGATGAATCTTTATCAGAAATGGGATTTGTTGCTTGAAAGTGGGTCACTCTCTAGTTTATAGCATTGCAAACAAAATGTCAGAGGGGATGGGAATATTTAGAGGTGGAAAGTATAGTGTTTTGGTAATGTTAAAGCTACATCACTTTCTGATGAACAGCAGAATACTTATTTTTGTTTTCTTCTTGAAGCTGATTCACCATCTAGTTTTCATACGGCCTGAAATGAAACGAAGGTTTTATTTTAAGAACAAAAGGCCTCACAGAGGACTAACTTATGCTGATTTTAAACTTCAAATTGATGAAAATATTTCTAATTCTGGCACAAATTATGTTTAAAATCAGACTTGGGGAGGTAGCCAAATTCTGAATTTTGCTGGCATGTTCCAGCATTACCACGAATAAAAATACGTGAAGATAATTTGCATGCAAAGAAAAGTGGAAAATGATTGATTTTGGAAATTTCCTGCAACTCAAGCAAAATTCTCTATACTATCATGAATTTGCACAATTTTTGGTAGTTATGGAGGAGAAGTTACATGCTGCAGCATGCTTACAAATGTGGATGTGCTCTCCCGGGAGAGTTGTGAACCCCAGGGGAGTATGTGAAAGCGTCTCTTAGTGGTACTTATGCAGGAGCATGGCATGTGTTGAGGGTTAATAGCAGAATGAAGTTCCCCATGTCTTTGGATTGACACACTGCATTGTAAGTTCACTTTATTAAATGAATTTAATAAACTTAAAAAGTTGCTGTCAACTTGCTAGGCACTTTTGGTAGTGTGAAAAACAAAACTTAGAAGGGTTTATTAAAAAGATTGCTAAAGACCATTTAAGTGAAAGTTCCCATTAAGTTGGGGCAGGGGGAGAATCTAAAGAGAGAAGCGAAGAAATGTCACCCAGAAATTGAATGAAGTAAAGCAGAATGGGCAGTTTCATGTAGGAAGGAAAAAAACCCCTGCAACTGCTGTCAGAAAGACTTTAAATGCATTAGAGTTTTGGATTTGAGTAGATGGAAGGTATTTAGGGACTAATGAGTAAAGTAATGCTGTATGATGTTTGAAAATAGTGTGATGGAAATGAAGTTAGTTCATTCCCTACACTGTATGCTCTGTTACATCATTATCCTGAATTTCAGCATGCAGTTTATAGTCCTAGTAGGTTTCCTGGTCACAACCACTCTATAAAAACAGTATTTTTACAGAAGCTTCTTGTAGTGACATTAATTAAAATCATCATCTGCTGGAAAACTTCAAGAGTACTACCAGAATATTAGTTTGATTCAGCAGTAAAAGTTTGAAGTGGAGGCATTTCTAGCTAAACTCTTTCTACAGTTTTCATCTGCTTTTAAAATTTTGTGTATTGCATGGAGAAAAAACTATAGAAAGTTACACAAGCTGTATTTTCTCTGAAAAATCACCTTATTACTTTTCTGGTGATTAGTTTTAAATTGAAAGTAGAAGTCCAAAGTCTTTGAAAGGAGCATTATTCACTTGAAGTAAAAGGCTTTGAAAGGAGCATTATTCACTTGAAGTAAAAAGCCTGGGTCTGGTTTGCCATTTTAAACCCTTGCATGATTTCATACTTTACCTGAGTGACTCTTGACATTAGCAAGGGCCTGCAAGAGCTGATTCAAACCTGTATTGGATGGTAACTTTAAAAAATGTAATGATGTCTTTGCTATTTTGATGATACAGTAACTAATCACACTTAAACCTGGACTTAGGGAGGGAATAAGGAGCCTGAAGCTGGTGAGGGTGGCAACACTATGTGCTGTCATGTATCTGCTAATTTTCATGATTTTTGCCTTTCAGAGAACATCTGATCTTTGGTGTCTTGCTTTTAATGGCCAGTTGCATGGCCAGACCAAAGAAAGTAAGTGGTGTGTGGCTTGCCTCCTGCCCAAGGCTCTTAGGTTGGCTGTGGAACCCACTGACCACAAGCTGCGGCATTGCCCACAGCGTGTTGTTGGTGCGTTGTGGTGTGGTTGCCCATAAGTTGGTGAAAACTGGAGCCCTCTCCCATCCTGAGTTCTGTTCATTTGTGTGAGGTAGAAGCTATCATAAGTTTTGAATCTCACTGTCAACTACTGGTGTTAGCTCTGTGGCTTTCTCTTTGGAAATTGCCACATTTGGTGCTGACACCTGAATAAAAGGAATAGGACTGTGTTTATTCATTTCCCTTTTTCTTTTCTTCTTCATTTTGCATTTTTACTCATGATCTTGTCACTGTGGAAGTGCAGCTGAGTACTTGGTGGAATTAAATATACTGGCCATTGTCTTCCCTAGGAAGGGTAGGAGAAGGATTCTCTGCCCCTCTAGTCTGTCTTGTTCAGCTGATGAACAGCATTTCTGAAGAGTTTAATTTCCTGTCTATGCGGGACTTTAGTCAGAAAATAAACACAGAATACACTTGAAGAGCAAAAGGCAATTTTCTGTTTTTAGAGAAAATAAAAATATCTACATGATTATTTGCTCTTATTAGGAACTCAAGCATACCTTAAAGGTTCCATTGCTCAGTATAATAGATATTATAATTTGTTTTTTACTATTTAAATTGAAAATGGACTTGAAGTGAGCATTGAAAAGTGAAGCAGGTCATTTTTTTTTTTTTCCGGCAGTTGTCCATTCTTTCTCAGCTGGTGAAAGTTGATGACTCAAAGCTTAACAGGATATGGTGTTAGATACCTGTAGGTGACAAATTTGATTTTGGCCTTGGTTAGTAATGCTTGAAGTCGTTACCATCTGTCTGTTGTTCAGTGATCTGTATAAAATTAGCTGATATTCTTAGTCCAGTTCTTAGTAGACAGGTGTCCACATCATGAAAACTGGCACCAGTATTAGACAGCTTATTGGCTGTCTCAGCAGAGGTGGTTTGCTGATAAATAGGCAAAGAAACAGTAATCTCCTAATTTCTGGAGGTATACTTTTCCCTTTTCAGGTTCAGACGTGCTGATGGAAGAACACACATAGAGACAAAGGTTATTGTGTGCTGCTGTGTTTGTTGTGTTGTCTTTTGGTAGAGAATGTAGCCCATGTGTTTGAATTCTGCATTAATTTTTTAAAAATGCTCTACCTAGTTCTGGCTTCTGAACAGAATTCTTACATATAGCAGGTGTCCTTAGCTGTTCTTTCTGATAGAATGAAATAAGAGCACATGTTTCATATTATGGGTTTCTTTTTTTCCCTCACTTAAAAATTGTCAGCCCTATTCAGGCAGCAAGAATTCGGATAAAGAAAACACCAAATCTTTCAATGTAGTTATATTAAAAAAAAAACAACAACTTTAGCACCCACTGTTGGTTTTTTTTCTTTTTTAATGTAGATGTAGGAACTGATATAATATGATTTTATGTGGTTTGTATATCCTGGGATTGATCTCATAATAGCACCAATAACTGCACAGCATTTAAATTGCACTTCATATGTTGAAACCTTTGTACACACTTGTTTGTTAATGTTTCCAATTAGTTGTGAGACCCTTGATGGCAAGGTCTGCAATATCCAGAAAGTCTGTGCAGGATTTGAGTGTTTACATACAGAGGAGATCTCTGCAGTGACAGTTGCCTATGGAGACGCAGGGATAATGGAGCCCGAAGTCTTTCACTGGGAGCTGTGCTGCAGTTCAACCCATATGTTGACATAAAATGCATGGGAGAGCTCTTTTACGTTCCTCTTCCCCGGGTTAGGGCCTGGCATCACTTCTTCAGCCCACATGTAACATCTATAACGCTGAACTATTCTGGCTTTTTGCAGGGGTTGCTTTTAATCCTCCCTGAGCTTCTTTAAAGTATATTATCTTGCAAGCAGTGATTCAGACTTAACTGTTCCCACTGCAGTGTGTAGGACTCTCCTCCTATTTCATTGACATAAAAATACACACCAGTATGATATAAATAGTTCTTCAACATTCCTGAAGATTTATGGTGGATAGATACTTTGTGAAGATCCATTGAGTGGTAAGCCCAAATGGTCATATTTAAAGTTAATTGGCCTTCTTACAACTCACTGCATTTTATTGCCAGTAATAGAGCGTTAAGGATTCTAATAGGATCTTGGGCTTGCAGAGCCCGAGTTGATTAAGTGGTGCAACACATTCATTTTGGAGGGCTGGTTAAATCACCAGTAAAAGTAGGTTAGGTGACTACAGATCACCTCCTCGTTGACAGGAATTCCCACGATTAATAATAGTTTAAAAAAGAAGCAGCAGCATGACTCACTATTTATACCCCCGCTATTGTTACCAACTATGTTTTCTTCTAGAACAAGAAGAATATGAGATAGGTATTGGTGTCGCCATAGATACTCCCGGGTTGGCATTAAGTACTGGGATGTGCTAGAAAATCCAAGATTTGTCATTTCACAACTGTTAAGGCCAATGTAGGTGGAAGACGTGGAGCATGAAAGGGCTGCAACTGGAGAGCAAGCATTAAGGAGATAATCAGCTTCACTGTCTTTGCTCCTACCAGACACTGAACTGTTTGACTAAGGTTTTGGCTGCAAAGCAAGGATTTGTATGTCTGTACTAGCTGGATAACTGTTATGCTGTCTAAAGTATTTCTAGGTCCGCATTCATCTGCCATTTTCTAGTGGAATAAAATGTGATTTTTAACACCTGTTTCGTTACTCTTCTGCCATCATGTTGGACAAGCAACCAAACATAAACACTATCTTGTGGCCTCATAATTGTCTGAGAGTTCCTGCTTCCTTCTTTCTCATGGGCCATACTAATAAATATTTGAGAACAGAATAGCAGTTACTGGAGAGTGAACTCAAACACAGTTTTAGTCTTTTGCTGCTGCTATAGTGTTTCTAATAGCATTAAGTTGTAGGCTTGCTGGTTTGGAGATTACCTTCTTCATCTTAGCTTTCCCCTTCTTTCTGAGGAACTCCAAAAAACAAAGTTGCAAAAGCCTCTCAATGCCTATTGCCCATGAAGCTGTAATCATTTAATAAAACAAATCAATGTCTGAGGAGAAGCAGCTCATGCCTGCGGGAAAATCTGTCCCTGTGATCAGTTTTGTATGATTGTACAATTACAGTGTTCTGTGAGCTAAAGAAAAGAGTATACTATCAGAAGAAAAACACTTAAAGGTTTGGGGTTTGTTTAAGGACTATTCCTATTTAGTTTCTTAGAACTAACAAGTAAAGCAATTCCTGAAAGGAATTCAGGGATTTGTCTCTGTTACTCAGTAAAAAGGGAACACTGAATATTGAACTCAGTTCCAGAAAGGGATTCTTGAAGGAACTGAGTGCAGTATTTGGTATTCTCCTATTATTGAGTAACAAAGGCTAATTCCTATATTTTCTTTTTAAAACTATGTGGAAAAGTGTATTTTTTCACTTCTATAGAACTGATTCCAGAAATATTTCAAAGTTAAAATGAAATAAATATCTATGTATTTAAATCAACCCTGGATAAATTTTAATAGTGTGCTAATAGAAAATCAGTGGTAATTGAATTTCTTCTGTTTCTACATGCAAGTATGATTGGGCTTTTCTCTCCTATTTTCTAGCACTGTAGATAAATATCTTCACTTCTAATCTCTTGGCACTCTTCTGCTCTCCAGTAATAAATATATTCAGGAAATGTCATTGGACTACGTTGTTAGTAAAATGAGTGATCTAAACACTCATGGATTTCCCTGACTGATGAACGCTTTGTTATTTGTAGAAAAGGGAGCAGCTTCCATTTGACATGTTTAGAGAGCAATCCATTGCAAAACAAGTGGTGTGGTATACAAGTGTGTTATCTGGAGCTGGGGGGTTGCTTCTTAAAACCTCTTCAAGACAAACATGCCAAACTATGCAACTTTCCAGGGACCTCTGAGCTACAATTGTTGTACAGTGGAATTTCTTTAGAGTTTTTTTTGAAAAAAATGCCCTTCTGTGAAACTTAGCTTCCATCAAAGTAATCTTTTTGACATTTAGATTAAAAATTCTTACCTTTTCTTCTCCAAGTAATTGACAAATCCTGTAGTAAAACAATTTTACATGGCCTTCTTTTACTTTTTGTTCACAACTTGAGACTTCTTCTAGGTGCGAGAAGTTCAGGTTTCCTGTTTTCCCATTGTTTACTTCTTTTCTTATCTTTTACCATTTGATTTAAAGTGACGTCTGCAAAGAATGATTTTTAATTTTTTTTTCTCTTCAAGTTGCACATATTCTTCTGTTGCTAACTCTGTTGAGTCTTTCCTCCTTTCATTTTTACATTGCAAATATTGTGATAAAACCTGAATTATCAGACTTGAGCCACTTATCCTCTTTAGTAATTTGAGTTGTAGGGGTTTAGAAGCTGGTTGTGAATGTGTAGATCATGCATGTTTTTTCAAACAGATACTGTTTGGTAAGACCCTCAGTAGATTTTTTTCAAATTTACGATGTGAGTTAATTACCTGAATTAAACCGTTAGCTAATGCTTTGATCACAAAATCATCAGCTGATAATGATTAGCAGCTTTCTAGACTTCTACATTAGGAGGAGACCTAAATCCCAGTGAAATTAGTGTGTACATTCTTTGGTTTAAGGGGAAACATGGAGTGTTCTGAAGAGTGAACACCCGTTTAAAATTTCAAGGTAGTGAAGGAAACAATACATTAAAATGAAACTGCTTTCTCTGGTGGTTGATTTGCTGTACGCAGCTGTGAGAGTGCAAAACCTCTGCTCAGTGCACTGTTTTTGACAGTGTCCTAAGTATCTGGTTCTTTCAAGACAGGCATTGTAGCAGAATGTGGATCTTGGTTCAAACCCACAAAAATACTTAGACCTCCAACTTTTATTTTGGATATTAGTATTAAAACACTTAGGTACATCTCAGGAAATGGATGCAGTTCTTGATCCTGCAATACTAAATTGCTCAGTGCATGGCATGCTAATATCTGTAGCCCAGTTATTACCAGTAGGTCCAAATACTAGTGATAAATGCTTTGAGGAAAGTGGATTTCCTGGATTCAGTGCTTGTTGTTAGGTAGAATGGTGTTTTTAGTGAGCCTTTTAATTTTTTGGCTTCAGTTTTCTTAGCTCTTGAGTCAACATTGGTTTTCTGAATGGGAATTTGCATGGAAATGCTGCTTTTGATTTAGTTATGTGGTAAAGGTAATTGAGCAGTGCTTCTTATTTGAGACTTATCTGAATTGACCTCTCTTTGCATTTTGCTCTTGCTCATCCACAGAACCCTGAAAGCGGTAACTGTTCACACACCAGGATCATGTATGGGAATTGTTGACCTGCAAAATTCAAATTTTCTTGCTCACTTCCTTTTCATACATTAGGTCCTGTTACTGAAGTCAAAACAGATATATATGTCACCAGTTTTGGACCTGTTTCTGATGTAGAAATGGTATGTATTTCTGGGATTAAAATGCCATTTCCTGATTCTGAGAAACCATTAGCTGCTGTAGGAGTGGATGCCTCATCTGTACTGTTCTGTCAATCATGCAAATTAGGCAAGATTAGTAACAGCTTAATTTACAGGTTATAATTAGATACATAAGGCCTGATTCTGGTCACACTTTCAGCGGGTTTTGGCTGGCTTAAGAAATTCACTTCATAGGATTTAAAACAGATTTTCACGGCACAGAGGCAGAATCCAGCCTTGAAGGGAGTGTCTAAGTAAGTCTACTGTGGGGAAAATGTGTAATATCTTTGAAATTGCTTTTCGTTTCTGAAACCTGTGTTATTCTCAGGTGAATAATAATGACATCATTTCAAAAATACTTGTTGACGTTTTCATTTCAGATGAATGCCCTTTGCCGATCTTTGTGCTCCTTTAAGCATAACTTTCAGCAAATGTTTGTCTGATAAGAGTTTTCATTAGTATCTTCAGAAATTAAATGTCCAAGTGACATGCATGAAATGGTAACAGAGGAAAAATATTACATTTGCATGTTCTGTTCTTTGTGCCTGAATAGCTTTTGCTTTCAAGGTCAAATCAGCAAAACTCTCATCAGCTTGTAAAATACAGTGATGTACCCTTAAATCATACAGCAGTTGATCTTTTTATAACATATTCAAGAAATCTCATGGAAATAACACAGCCATATGCGCTGAACTGAACTTCTTCATGGAAAAAGCAGTTTCAGGGTAGTAATTTTCTTCCCATATAGTGCTGTTGTTCACTTTGTGTTGCACCTGGTTTACTTCTATTATGTGAAAATGTATGTGATAGCAAGGTATTTTTTCAAGAGATACATTTGTGACAGCCCTCTGATGTTGGAATGCATCTTACCCCTTCACTGGTTTTCATGTGCAGTATGATGCTTATCAGAGTGACAAGGGGTACAAGAATGTGGTCCCTAGGAAATCTAATAATATGTGCCTCATCTACAGTGTGGGCTGCATGGCCACTCTCAGGTTTCATTTTCATGGGAAGTTATTAGTTATATTGGAGCATATATATAGGCAAAAGTGAGAACATGGACTGAAGATAGATAAGGAGCTTTCAAGAGGAGAGTTTACAGCCAATATGTCCCCTTTCTTCATTTGGGATGATTTAGGAGGCTGTTTAGGGATACAGGAATAATTTCTTGAATACCCTTTAGTTAATGTACCCTTTAGTAACCCAATGTAATCTGAATGTGGCTGCACTCATAACACTTGCTGCAACAGTGATGTGTGCTATGGTCTCAGTACAGGGATGATCAGAATGGCTTTTTAGTTGCTTTTGTACCCATTTTCATTTTGTAATAAAAATGGTTGAAATCTTATATTAAAAAATCAGTCAGGTAGAAGCTAATAACAGAAACTGCTACTTGTGAGCTATGAAGTTGCCAGCAAGAAATGACACTAGAGGAGAAACTTTTCATGGATTAACTATAAATCATAGTCCAGGATACAGTCATGGAAAAGGAGACAGATATAATCCTAAGATGCATTACACTAGTCATTGCACATGCCTCCTTGCCAATGCAAATAGATATGGCCCTACATGTAATTTCAATGGAAATATTATGCAGAAAAATTTGAAATGAAGTCAGAAAACATTGTTTGGCTTAACAAAAAAAACCCAAAAAACCAAAACTGTAAGTTAGAAAGGACTTAAAGCCTTCCATGTGGCCTTTTTCAACGCCACATGATAGTTTTTTTGTGAAATGCTTTAACTTCCTGAGATGAGAAATGCATTCCTTCATCCATTCATTCACATATGATTTCTCATGATGTGCCTGTGTCTGCAGTTCTGCAGTTGTTTGCATGTTTCCTTTGGAGCACCTGAATGGCTTTTCTGAGGAAGTTAATGGGATTGTTACATACTTTAAAAAACATATATATATGTAAATCTCTATATAATTTATTATCCATGTTTTGTGGGCATGGCAAAATGCTTAGCTTTCCTCAGTTAAAAGCTTACTTTTCATGAGATGAACTTATGTTTTCTTTCCTAACTTTGAAGTGGAACTAATTGTTTGTCCTGGTATTTTCAATTTAGCCAGCAGCAGCCGATCTATGGATATATTTTCTTTAAAAATCTGTTGACAGTCCTTGTCAGAGATCATTTTGTTTCCAGTTATATGCTTGACTTCAAATTCAGTTGCCTGCTTCCTGCAACCTAATTAGGTTAATTATTCCTTAATGATTAAACGGGTGGCAGCTTATTGATATGACTAATGTAAGAAATTAAGCTATTAAGAAGTACACAAGACAATTTAATTGGTGGAAAGATGTTTGTGTAGTGGACTTAGGATTTTCTTTTCTAATTATTTCTTTGCTCCTGAGGGATTTCTTCTTTTACAGGAAACACACATGCAAATGTGATCTTTGTTTTTCTGCAATTTAATACAGGAATATACAATGGATGTCTTCTTTCGTCAGACATGGGTAGATAAAAGATTAAAATATGATGGCCCTATTGAAATTTTAAGACTTAACAACTTGATGGTTTCGAAGGTATGGACTCCTGATACTTTCTTCAGGAATGGGAAAAAGTCTGTTGCACATAATATGACAGCACCAAATAAACTCTTCAGAATAATGAGAAATGGCACCATCCTGTACACAATGAGGTATCTAATGTATTTGTTTGTCTTACAATTGTATGCAAAAGTTGTACTGCCTAGACAAAATGGCAACCAGAGACTATTTAATTTGTTCCGTTATAGGCTTACAATAAGTGCAGAGTGTCCCATGAGATTAGTGGATTTTCCCATGGATGGTCATGCTTGTCCTCTCAAATTTGGGAGTTGTAAGTTGCAATTATGAAATTTCTTGTAACTACAGAATTTAAATAGTAGAATTAAATTTTGAGCAGTTGCTGGACTTTCTGAATCTATACAGTTATGTCTTGATATGCAATCCCTATGCAGACCAAACTCCTGTTAAGCTCCTCGGGACTTCAATTTAGGACTTCAAAACTTAAACCCAAATAACTAAAAAGCTGGCAGTGATTCAGCTATTATGTTGAGCCCCACTATTCTGGATGTATAGTTGCTTGAAATATGTAGTTTTTCTTGGTTCTTGGGGAGGAATTGGATACTCAGTGAAGTGAGAGATTGGAGAAGATGAACTTAACTTAAAACGGCCAGGTAAAAGACACCTAGGGAAGCAGGTTAGCTAACTTTCTCTACAGATGCTGGAAGCACATGGGCATCTTAAGAAATAGGTGTAGGTTATGTGCAGAGATTTGACCTCTAGTTTTAATTGTCTTTCTGCTGGCCCTGTAAGAGGAGTCTGCAGGGTAAGTTTGGAATAGATAAAAAACTTTTTAACTGGAGAGAAATCTTAGTGCAGATGATTTTCTTTTTCTGCTTTGAAGTCAGTCAGGTTTTTGAAAAATATCCAAACTTTGGATAAAAGGAAAAGTTTGGAATATCTGCATAACAAACAAGAGAGGGTAGTTGTAGTTCCCTGATGTGAATCCAAAGCAGAGACCTCTGAGACACCCTGGAGATGGCTGGTGCACTGCATTAACTATCTTGTTATTTTTTTAAGCCTTCTTTGTCACTGACTTCTCTGCTTTAGACCCTCTGATGGCTGGACATTAATCTGTTTTCCTTGACACCAAAGCTCAGAAGTCAGAAATGGCTGGAGAACCTTCAGAGATTGCATAAATTCAGCTTATACAACTGGGCGGTCAACCTGAATGGGGCTATGAAAGACACTCCTCTGATATGATTTTTCATCAGTGGAGACCAGGTGCTGCAAGATTTGTCTTTGGTATCAGCTGCATGATAAGGGTGCTTTGATAGTCGGGGCTCATCCACAGTTGTAGCTCTTCAGACAGAATCACCAACTGGCAGCTGACTGTACTGAACACTAGCCTGATATTTCTCACCATCTAACTTGAAATAATGTATAGCCATTTCAAATGTAAGACTGATTTGATTCAATTTTAGCAGGAGTTTGGACTGTGTAGGGATTGAATGCTAGCCCTAAGATATGTCTTTTGCATTAAATGTAAAATGTTTCTCTGTGTGTGCTTATTTTGGGATCATTGTGAATTTTTTACTGACCTATGGTTTCTGGCAAATATTTTAAACAGAAGTTTAAAATATTGTTGTTTTAGTATAATCATTCTTTTCTGTAATGTGCCCCAAATCTTCAAAATATATTCTCCTTGTTCTCCTTGTACATACTATTTTTTTTTTTTTTAGATTATTGTATTTTAATAGTTAAATTTTAGTTAGAAATTGCTAAAATGAAGATAAACTTTGCATGTCCAGTAAGGGCTGATCCGGAAGGGATTTGTGTTTAATCTTCACATTCATGTGTGAAGTGAATTTATGTGTGACACATGACATTTAACCTCAGGTCTCATTTATTCTACTCTGAGGGTGGCTTTTTGGGGGTAGCTTAACATAAAGGATATCTTCTGAAGTTGTTCATGTGTGTTTTACTGTTTGATTTCAGTAGGCTTGGGCTGTTAGTAAGGCATGAGAAAAAGTTTCCTATTCATGCAAACTGATGCTGTATTGTAGATGCTTATCCAAAGAGTGAAATGATTTATACCTGGACAAAAGGACCTGAGAAGTCAGTGGAAGTTCCTGAGGAGTCTTCCAGTTTAGTTCAGTATGACCTGCTTGGGCATACGGTATCCTCTGAAACTATTAAATCTATTACAGGTAGGAATCTCATCAGTAAAAATCAACTTGAGGTAAAACTAACCTGTAACATTGCCCAAAGCTTTTTTCCTTTTTCCTCCTGTAAGTTTTATTCTACTGAATGTCATGGGGTATGTATTAAGGGCTGAGAGAGTGTAAATCTGAATTAGGTTTCTGTCCTTGAGATTTACATTTGTAGATTCATTACAGTAGATTGCGACAGTCTTTCAGAAAGCTAGAATGAGATCATTACTCCAAGGGACAAAATGAGCATTTAATCACTGCTTAAAATGCAGTTTGAAGAGTCAAGAGGATGCCTGGGTGAGGAAGTAATTTCTCAGCACTGTATCCACATTATGTGCAAAAGACTTCCTTTGTTTGGTGGTGCAAACAGCTCAGGATAGAAGTACAGCATACAGAATGGGTTATTAAAACCATAAAAACCCTCTAGTCAGAGAAGGGTAGGCACAAATACGTTAGTCACAATAGATACTTCTGCTGATTTGTGCTGTAAGAAATAAGGCAAATGGCAACTACAGGCATCCAAAATGAGTGAAGTATCACTGATGAGCAGTGTGGTGATAAACAAGCATATTCCCAAAATATTTTTAAAATTTGGAATCATTTTCTAAGCATCAGCAGGTTTGGGTGTTGTGAGATAGTCAAAATGAAAGCAAGAAAGCAAATACATTTGATGTATTGCTCTATGGATGTTTCACACAAAGATAAAATGGCATTTTGCAATTCACTAGAAATTTACTTCTCAGCATATAGATTATTTTAAGTTAACAGAAAAAGTCCTTGTTGTCCCAAAAGGCTCATTCCATAGTGCTTTATTTAGACAGTTTATTGAGTTTATAGTAAAACTGCTTTTTTGGTCTGTTTGCATAATATGAATGATAACATTTTAGATCAATTTAGAGTATTTTAATTCTTCTCAATCAATGATTGTTGCATTTGTTTCATTATCATAGCGGGGCTGACTTATAAATCTAGCAAAAAGTTGAGATGCTTGCATAACATTTGATGTGTGTCATTGTTCTTATTGTTTTATTCAGCAGGCAGGTACCACAATGTTACGGATGCTGTGGTAGGTATATAAATTGTGTCTTGGGATTCTCTTCTTCAACAGCTGTCAAAAGGATTTTTACAATCATGCTTACACTGTAAAATGTAATCCAGTATTAGTTGTATTATAGTATTTTTGATATCAACTTCCTTGTAAGGACCTACTGTTTCTAGGATTTTTTTAAAAACCTTCATTCATTCTTTTCTAAAGAAGATATCTTTCTGTACGTGTTAAGTTATATGAATAGCATATTCATGAGTACCAGTCCTACTTGAGAGTCTGAAACAGTTATTCTGCAACACAAATCTTATACAGAGAGAAATATCTTTTTTTTTTTTTTTTAGGTGAATATATTGTTATGACGGTTTATTTCCATCTCAGAAGGAAAATGGGTTATTTTATGATTCAGACCTATATCCCATGCATTATGACCGTGATCCTCTCTCAAGTTTCATTTTGGATAAATAAGGAATCCGTTCCTGCTAGAACTGTATTTGGTAATAATTTCTTCTTTTTTTTTTTTTTTTTTTTACTTTTTCTTGTACTTGCTCTTTTAATAACTCTCGCTAGAATAGACCTTTTTAGTGCCTTGGGGTATACTCCATGCTATTGCAGAAACAAGGGAATAATTTAAATTCAGTGGGATTTTGCTACTGATGTATGAAGAATGTTGTTACATCACTCCTTGGAATCTGTGGAGAAACTTGGAATATATAACCAGAAGGGTGGCACAGTCACCTGTAGCAGCTCTAGGGATTCCTCCTGCTTGAGGGAGTAAAGTTGAAAGACCTGGCTCTGAGTAGTGCACTCAAGTCTTTAGTCTACATCCAGATCAGATTTATCCTTTAGTGGACAGTAGTGTAAATACTTGAACTCACAGTTTGTAGAATACATGTAAAATAAATTGATTTGGGGTGTGTGAAGTGTTCCAATGTCTTGTTATGAGGTATCTGTGTCATCAGTGGAAACTTGCTATGAGTAAGTCTTAGATTCTGTTACTGTAATTTCATATTTAGTGCTTTTATTTCCTTTCTACCACTGCCATAATGAAAATGAATTACAAAAGCAAAATGATCACAAGATATTAAAATTGCTCTCTTCAAAATACAGCTTGAATGAGATGGCACAGTGAAAATAACAGAAAATCTTCAATGAAAGACAAAGTGCAAGAATCAAAATGAAAATATGTTTCCTAACAAAGAAATAAAATAAAAACATTTTAAAAGCAGCCTAAAGCAGGAAGAGAATATTCAATACAAGCCTTTCTATAGAGTGCTAGATACTGGCAAGAGTGATAGAAGTAGTTGTACTGGCAGCTCCAAGTCTTCCAGAAGAATGATTTAATAGGGAAAAAATCTGATAAAGACTGTCAGTAAACTAATCTTGTCACAGACTACTGTCTCTTCCTTTTTTTTTTTTTTTTTGGTTAATGTTTGATCATTTATTTCATTTTACCCTATTTTACATCTATTAAACAAATGTTTTTAGAAACCATTCAAACAAACTTTTTGCTTGAAGAGGATAAAGGTCCACTCAGGTCCCTAGGATAGGGCTAAACAGAGATGGGTCTCCTCCAGGGGAAAAAAAACCCAACAAACCAAAACAAAACCCAAACAACTTTCCATACTTATCTTTTTTCTCAGACTTAAACATTTTCAGTGGTTTGGCTTTCAAGACCTTCCCACTAAAGAAGGTTTTGTGAGCTTGCACCTGTATTTTTTATCCTCCTGAAAACTGAGAAATCCTTTGAGTTCTCATGACCTGGCTATTACTCTTTTAAATTTTTTTTCTTTAGTAGGAAGGACAGATTTCATTGTGACCAGTTCTCTGTATGGCAATGTGTAGGTGAAGCTTTTTTTGTTGTATTACCTTCATGGAATACCATCATTTAGCAAATAGGGATGTGAAGAATCTGTTAAAAAGCATATTCATAATGAGTTTAAATTCTTCTGAGCATAAGAATTGCATCTTGAATTAGAATGGGTACAGTGTTCATAAGAGTAAGGACATCTCTGTTTGTAATCACTCATCACTGAGGTTGTCATGCTAGGATTTATGCAGTGTTCACAACATACTTTCGATTTTACAGTTGTATGATATGGGATATTTTGGATGAAAAAAAGAAAAGAAGATCCCATTAATTTGTTTTTATACAGCATGTGTTTGCATTTGAAGTACTACCATGAAGCGGCCATCTTTTGAGTTCAGTATTCATGCTTGCACACTTTCTAATTAAAGTTGTTCTTTCAGAAGATGAAATTCTTATTAAATTTCATTGGCTGACTAGTAGCAGAAGGCCATAAAAAAACCTGATGGTTTCTTAAATAACAGAGTTTTTAACATATTATTCTTCCTTAGCACCAAAATAATTTGTTATTATTTAATGGCTCCTGGATTACAAGTGAGATCGGAGGCACAGATGCAGAATAATAGGTGGCATTCAGAACCATTTACAGGAAACATTGTGTTTTTGTTGCAGTCTGAGGAGTACTCCCCAATTTAACAATTTAAATCTTGTTCAAATATATAGAAAATAACTTGTAAAAATTTTTACTCGACTTGAAAAACTTACGAAATGAAGGCTTGTGTGTTTTCTTCGTGTGAGCTGGAGATGATCTGCTGAAGTCATGGTTTTCTGTGCCTTTAAAAAGTGGTTAACTGTTTGTGGGCTTAGCTGGTATGGATGTGTGATGCTTTCCAGATCTAATGCAGTATCCATAAGCAGTAGAGAAAGACTCACAAGTGATTTAAAATTCTTTGTTTGAAGCTGCTTGCCAGTTCTTGCTTTGTTTTACTTTGATTCAACAGTTCTTTTGCTTTATTTTTTTTGAAGGAATAACCACAGTGTTGACAATGACAACGCTGAGCATCAGTGCAAGACATTCACTGCCAAAAGTATCCTATGCTACTGCCATGGACTGGTTCATAGCGGTTTGCTTTGCCTTTGTGTTCTCTGCTCTTATTGAGTTTGCTGCTGTCAACTATTTTACCAATATTCAAATGGAAAAAGCCAAAAGGAAGACGGTAAAGTCCCTTCTTGAATTTCCAGTTGCTCCAATACAAAGAAAAAGAAGCACAGAAGAGACATTCACGGTATGTTTTCACCTTACGCATTTTCTGTATTTTTGTTAGTGTTTCTAAGTAAAAATTTGCCTTTAGCTTCCTCCCAGGTTCCCTTTGAGCTAGTGATGCGTTGTACATAAGATTAGTGGAAGGCTAATACTAAACTATATTCTATTATTCTATTATAAAAGCCTGTAAAACATGATTTAATTTTTGTTTGTGTTATTGAATAAACTCAGGGGAGAGGTGGCCATTATGTCCATCCATACGTGTACTTTCTTCTATGTTTATTTGTGTTTTGGTGAAGGTCAGTTAGGACGGGAATCTTGAGGAAACTTAGTTTCCTTTTCTACATTGATTCTGTATGGACTGATTATACAGACCAAGATATGGCAGATTATGAGGGTCTCGTGTTATGTGGCTAGTGTCTTAAATGAATTAAAATATGTTAAAGCATTGCGGCTGTACCTAGGAGCACTTCACTAAACATCACAGTTCTCCTTGTACTGCATGTGTTGCCTATCAGGAATTTTTTTTCTTTATCTGTTACAATTTCAGGAATTTTTGAAGAATGTTGGATGGAAACTTTTTGTCTACCATAGTTATAATTTTTATGTAATTTGTGTATCTTTGCACAGTAATTCACCTCAGTTCCTAATACGTTTTTGGCATTCTGTTTAACAAAATGCTTTCCTGCCTTCCTAATGCTTTGGATTAAGTGTGACTTGTTTTGGAGCTGTTTTAGTGTGTGGACTAGCTAATAAAGGCTCGATCTCTTTTCCAGTTGAGCTCCCTGGTGATTGCCCTTTCCTCTCCTTTTCCATTCCCAGTAAATGGTGCTTACTCTCTGAAGCATCTATTCAGAGACATGTAGCTGACAAAGTCACTGTAGCACCTGTCCCAGCCAAGCAGTGGTCCAGTGCTTCCTAGCCATGACTGACTCTAGGCAACGCTACCCAAGAAGTGAGACATTGACAGCAGCGTTGCAATTTACTTACTCTTCCTGTCAGGCTGACTTTGTAATTTCCTTTGGCTGAGCTAGGATTTAAGAAGTGCTGTTTTAGACTAACTCTTGTTAATTTCGTCTTCTGTCTCTTTTCACATCTAGTTTGTCTCCTTCCCTATTCATCTTCTGCTTTTTGCCTTCCCACCCCTTCCATTTTCTATTGCTGCACAGCTGCTCTGCTGTCCACCCACTTCCATTTTTCTTCCTCTTCTTTGCTCTCCTACTGTAGATACTGTTTTCAATCTCCTGGCTATGTTGTTATGTTAACTCCCATTTCTGCTTAAAAGGATAGATATGCTCCTGAAGAGTTTGTTATTTGTCACTCCATTGGCTGCTGTTAAGAGACAGGAATCAAGAAATATGTTTATAGTAGCCCACAGTTCACCTTGTACACAGAGGTATTAGTGCTATGAGCTTATACTAAACTTCTTGACTGTACAGTATGAAGTATCTTGGCTGCTCCTGAGGAGTGAAAGTAAATACTGCTTTTGGTGATAAGTTTTATTTGCATGCCTAGGAAAATAAACTACTTAAGAACAGTTTAATCCTAGATTTATTTATTAGATTTTATTTAAAATAATAGGAAAAGCAGTAGTTTTCTCAGGTAGCTTAATAAAACTTATTCTCATGGAGGCTTCAGAAAACTCTTTTGATTCCTGGACAGAATTGTGTTAAGTTAGTAGTGTGTAATGCTTAGCCATTAATACATTTTGGAGAAATTCATCTTTTTTTTCCTATTTTTATTTTTATTACTGCTATTTTTTTTATTACTATTGCTATTTTTTTTAAAAAACAGCAGCAATAGAACACACACATCTTATTTCAACTTGTAAGATACATAAAATTAGATGTGAACAGTTCTATTCCACTGCTTAATTAATACTGCTGGGATAAATGTGGGAGCATTCTCGCAGATTGAGAGATTTTGAAAGCACTCAAGGGAGCAATCTACTCAAGGGGTTACACATTAATGTTATGAGTATGTAAATGAGTGGTAGTATTGATTGTACTGTGAACTGTTATTTTTATTTTTCATGGCTTTCTCCCTAATTATGCCTATACTAAGATTAGAGACTTTGCTCTTCCAGGACAGGTGTACAAGGTGAGCCCACAGCTACTGTTGTAAGGGCTTAACAACTGTGCAATCCTTTCTATGACTAGAGGATTACTTCTGGTCTCCCATTGTGCACAACAGAAACTAGTACCACTGCTCTAATTCTCTAGAACCTAACATGGATGTTACACCCTACTTTCCAACCTGACATGTAAAATACTCCTTGCTATATTTTTCTTATAAGGACTAATCTAGAATTTTCTTTATTCCTTATATTATCTTTTGTATTATATTATTATTATATTATTATCTTTTATTTTTATTTCATTATTATTTTTAATAATATTATTATATTATCTCTTTATTCCTTATTATGAATCTGACTTTTTGTTCTGCACAAATACTATCTAGTCAGTGCTGATGTGCTAGAAATAATGAAATCTCAGTTTCCTTGGTACTGAGATTGGTGGTGAGTTTGTGGTGCACAAAGAATAGCCGGACTGTAGCACATAATTTGTAAGCAATGTTTCTTAAAGTAAATCTACACATATTTTCTCAATAGATAAACAATAGGCTTGATTTCTTGACCCAGTTAGTATTTTAAAAAAATCTGTACTGTGGTGGCACTATTGTGGTAGAAATTCTGTTGGTAGCAGTACAATTGCCAGAGCTCAAGGAAAAGTTGTATTTTAAACGTGAAACTTTTTTCAAACAGACTTTGTGTATAATACTAAATTTACCAGTCTCCCAAAATTAAAAATTTTCACTTAGCCCACAGGAAGTGTGGGCTAATTGGGAAAGAAGATGCCTGAATACCTAAATCTTACAGTTCTTTCTGTTGAATATCTCACTATTTGCAACGTGCTTTAGATCTTCTACTAACTGAGGGGGAAGATCCCTGTGTTAAGCCCATTAGCCCTATACTTTAGGCTACCTTGAAATGGCATACAGGTGTCTCTGCCCACTTCTTTTGCAATTGAGATGCCATCTGTATAGGTACCCTGAAAAATTATGGAGCAGCTGAGGTTGTTAAGGAAAACAAACATGGTGACATTATACGTTTAAATAAGGGTTCTGTTTTATGAGCTGTTGATTCTGCAGTGTTAACTGGATGGTTTCAGACATTTAATCTTTTTTTTTTTTTTCCCTCAAGTAGCATTTTGGGGTTGTCCTTGAAGGATTCTATGAGGGAGCAACTTGGGCTATGAAACTGGATTAGCTATTGAATATGAAGATTTCTCTATCAGATTATATTAGAAATTAAACATATCAATAGTAAACTTTGGTAAAGATAAATTGCACATTTTTTGAAGTCCTTTTTTTGACAGGTATATCTTTGACCAGTTTTTGCCCATAGAATTAAAGTGGGTTTTCTGTTTTGAATCAGTTCATATATTACTCATGATAATTAGAACTTTTAGTGGTATGTTGTTTTTCTCTTTTCAGTCAAAACAACTTTTATAGTTGTCTTGGATCAAAGGCAACTCCTGTAATTTATTGTTATGATCAAATGATTTGGATATATTACTTCATATTACATATTTCTTCACTAGAACCAAGAAATCTTTACTGTAGCAAATGTGGGCTATCTATTTTTCTAAGTTATTCTCTTATGTAATTATTTTTACTTTTTTGGAGCCATATGATGGGTGTGACTGATGAGTACATTGATTAAAGTAAGCATTAAATACAGTTCAGAGGCTAGCTAAGTAGTCTGAACTGTGTTAATTCCAACAAAATTCCTGGCATCAAGCTAATTTACTGGTCTGGGTAAAGCAGGAGCAAGCCTGCAATAGCTGCAGATGCAGTTTAGTTCCTTTATCACTGTTTGACTTTAGCCATGGTAATCTTCAATATTTTTTTTAATACTTTTTTCCCTGCCTTCCATACTTCAACTCTTTCTTCTTGTCTTTAACTTCTTGATACAAACTTAATGCGTTTCAATAAAGAGGAGTGCATGTCTGCAGAAGACATCCCAGGAGTAGGATCCAAATTTTTTGAGGTCTGCCTTGAGTTCACAAGGGACTAGCACTGTGAACTGACTGTTTGTCAGGCACAGTGGACTAGCACTCAAATATGTCGAAGCCAAGAGAGGTAACTTAAACCATGGTTACCTGTCATTTCTTTGTTTTGGGAGCAAGTTAAAGTGCTTTCTGTTTCGAAGGAATGAACCTATCCCTAAATGTTCTGAACTACTTTCATTAGTATGAGCAGAAATGTTGCTGCAAGTCAGTGTGTGATGGAAATGAATGATTTATAGTTTGTTATTGGACTCCTGAGTCTATTTTTATGCTTCTGTACTATTTCCTTTTCACTGTATTCCTATGAAGTTTATTTTTAAAGATCTACCCAGTTTTGGAAATGAAGAATGCTACTGAAAAGTAGTCTTCAAAAAATAGACTCCTAAACACTGGTAACATGAGCTTCAACCTCAGCTGTTTGTTAAAAGAGTGTGAAACTTGGGAAAATCAGGTCAGACTCAAAAAAACCCTTTTGAATGGAATTATTTCTTCAAACTCAGTCACAAGTAGGTTGTAACTCTCAATTTTTCTGCCTCTTTTCTGAGGAGAGTTAAATGTCATCTTGTGTTTAGCAAGTCCTGTAGCATCTAATGGGGGAACTCAGAGGTCAATCTCCTTACTGCCATGTAAGCACACACTCCTCTCCTTGCTTGGGCACTACGTGACTGGCATCCACCTTGCATGTTTATGGGAATTGCTGTCATGTGGACAGCCTGCATGCTGCTTTTGATTCAGATGTATTTTCTCTGGTAGGAAATACTTATCTTTTAGTCATTTGTGGGCATAGTTCAAGCTATGTGATGGGGTGGGAGAAAAGTGGAGATGCTTTGGCAGCCTTTGATGAACAGACATCTAGAGCAATTAATCTGGCTGATGGCCAGCTCTGTTCCCCAAACTCCTGACTTACAGAACAAAGATTGGGCCTGATCAATTGTTCTGATGGGCTGCATACAATCTTGAGGCTATAGGTAGGTAGGATACTTCTTTTTTTAGTGTGCTTTTTTTTTTTTTTTTTTTTTTTGCTGTTGTTCTTAGTCTCTGAATTTGATTAATGGTGAGATGTCAGCAGATACGCTCTTGTGTCTAAGGTCTAGACTTTAAGTGAAACTGAAAATTTTAGCCTCTGGACCAAAATTTCTATTTGAGTACATGGAGCGGTACAAAAAACCTACCAGACCTAGAGTAGTACAACTTTGCTCCTTCTTTGGAGTAGTAGAACAATAGCTTCCTTTGTCCTAGCAATAGTGAAGTGGAGCTCAACCTCCCTGTCTCATATATGAATAGAAGTATCTGAAGAGCAGCTTGGTCTTGACGGCAATGCTTGGGCCACAAATCTGGTTACTGGTCTCCTTAGGTGGATGCATAGCCTATCTCCTTTGTGTGACTTCAACAGTTCTGCAGTTAGGACACCATTTCAGGTTTTAAGTATAATGTCCATTTTTTTCTGCTTCACTATTTCTCCACTGCCTAGGGTGTTACAGTTTCAGTGTTTATAGAGCAATGGCATTTAAAACTCAGATCCTGATGAAGGACGTCAGGCTCAAGAAATGCACTGAGTTCATTTAAATATAAGGACAAGACCATACAAATGGAGGCTGCTGTGCCATGTGAACAACCAAAACCAACAACAAAAAGTCCCAAATTAACACATAACATCCCTCCTCAATTAAAAAAAAAAAAAAAAAGAAAAAGGCAGCAAAAAATAAAAAAAGGCAAATAAAATCAAGGAAGCATAAAAAGCCCCACAAAACATTTTACCTGAGCACCACTGCTAACAGAATATTTTATGAACCGTTTAGGATCTATTCTATCTTCCAGTATCCAAACACTGAAACTTCCCACTAAGTCACTGCAACCTTCTCCCAGGTGATCAATCTCTCCTATCTTTCAAGTAGCATTTAATACAAAATGTGCCAGCTGTTTATGACCTGCTACTACTCTCATCCTATTTAAACCCGATGCTAGCATATCTTGACTGCAAATCATCAACAACAAAAATGTTGAATAATGAAATTAGAGCAGCAGAAAATTGTTGACATGTCAAAGAAATTGTTCACATGGCACAGCAGCCTCCATTTGTATGGTCTTGTCCTTATATTTAAATGAACTCAGTGAGCAGAGTAATTAGTGCAAGTAGGATATGTAGTATGGGGTTTGTGCCTGGATTCTGACCTAATTTAACTGTAATGTGAACTCCACTGAATTCCAGGATCCAGTTATAATGAAGATAAAAAATGGCAGGGTATTCCAGATCAAAACAGTTGGGATTTAAAGGCGGACAATGAAGTTTTTTCCTGTTGTAGTGGAAATGTTTTTTTGGGGAGGAGGTTGTGTTTGTTGTAATTTTTTTCAATATACACAAAAAGAAGCAGGAGTTTAGCTGCAGCACCTGGTGGACAGCAAAAAGATCCTTCTGTTGCTATCTTCTCTAAGCCTTACTAGAAAATGTTATAGTTGATCATTCTTCAATTTTCTGTAAGTATTAGAATGATCTGTCACAAAGTAGACAAGGAAATATGAAGGATATACTTGGCTGTTACTCATCTGAAAATGCTAAAATACCTGACTGTTTGTTTAAATAGTATTAGGATAAGTCTTCTTTTTGGAAACCAAAGCATAATGCAGTTATTTTAAAAATACTGCATCCCATTGTTTTGTGTTCTCAAAATACGTGTAAATGTAAATGAAAATTGAAAGACATCAAGTCCTTGGTTCCTAACCAGCCATTCTCCCTTTCAGAGACATTACACAAATCACTTCGCCGTTCATTAGGACATGATTTAGGCTGACAGATTTGTTCCCCACCAAAGTTATGTTTTCAGTTCTTTCATTGTGTCATAATACAGTAAAATCTTTTAAGAATTGTGCACACCAGTGTTTAAGAATCATATATATGCATACTTACGCTTGAATACATATACATACATGTGTATATACACATTTGCATGTGTAAACCTTTTAGGCAGCACACAGGTGGATGGGTTTATTTGTCATAATTTTTGCATTCATTTATTTAAGAAAGGTTTTTGTAATTTGTGTTTCTTTAATAACCTTGTATTCACTTTTCTCCTACTTCGTGCATTTTTATGCCCATCTAGTGGTAGAACATAGAATGAAGTGCTCTTCTTGCCTCTTTTCCCCTCCCATCACATGATTCAGACTGCAAATTGAGCAGAGTGGATAGTGGACTGGGTCTTACAACTTATCTCCCCTCTGTTTTTTCTTTCCAAATAATTTCCACTGCTTTCTGCACTGCTAGAGCTATGGACTAGATTTCATTGTGTTTTGTGGCAGGTGGAGTTTTTACTTGGTCATATTCCAGGGCTCTGTAAGGCAACCCAGAATCTCTTGTATTATTCCAGTAAAATTCTGATTGACTGGCTCTGCAACATAGTAGTAAAACAGGGTAGATTTCTCCTCCAAGTATTGCTTTTGCTCACAGCAGGTCAATATGGTGACTCAGTGGGATTTGGGACGAGCAGCATTATTTACACTGATGACAACATGCTGCTTCCCTGATAAATGTCAAATAGTGTGAATTTGGCAGGCTATACAATGTCCTCCCAGAAGAACAGGCTGTTTTCTTAGGAGGGATTGGTAAGGATAAAAACAACAGTTGTAGGTTTTAATAGTAAAATATTACTAAATTACCATACAAATTATTTTGTTGTTGCAGCTAAACAGTAAATGATGTCAGACTTTGGTTGCTCTAAGCCTTCCAATTTTTGCATGAATTTTGGCTTGGCTTAATTGAGTTTTCCCAGTTTGGGAAGGCCATGCTCTCATATAATACATTACTGACCCTCTATATATTAAATTACCTGTGTCTCATTGAAGTTTTAGTAGTGATATAATAAAAGATGCTAATTGTATCCTTGGAAAATTAACAGAAAAGCATGAAGATGTTTATCAACCATTCATTTTTGATTTCATTCTACTAACACCTCATTGTTACATGCTGATTACTCTAATGAACAATTAAAATTCTTTGGAATTTTAAAACTGCTTTGATAGTGGTGTCCTTTTCAGGATTTTTTTTTTTTGACTGGTTGGTTTTGTGTTTGAGTTTTATTTTTTTCTTAAGGAGAAGAAATATGCAAAATGGTGATTAGACATCTGAAAGGCTTAATTACTAAATTTCCCTGGCTAGGCATGTGCAGAACTAACTTGCTGCTTCTATAGTGTTTGCCATGCATCTTAGGTGGATACCTACTCTGTTTCAACTCAGTGGCCAGCATGTCTATTAGATACAGACTCCCACAGATCCCACATGGGAGTCTGAGCTGAATTGTGTCCTGCCTTTTCAATACTGGAGAATCAGATCAGTAGCCAGACTGCTAGGTAGCCCTTGGCATGTTAAGTTCTATTGAAGCTGCTCTTGTTATGTTAAATAATTTATATGGGGCCATGGAAAAAGAGGGGAATTGATTCTGGAGCCAGCTTGTCTGTGTGTGTACTGCATTGGGAGGGAAAGATTGAAGTGTGAAGAAAGCAACATCTCTATCCAGGAAGGATGATCACTTGTCCTAGAATATCCAGTGGCCTGGTGGGGAAACACTTCAGATGTGAAAATCCTGTGTTGATATCCCTGTGACAGTCAGGGCAGATTTGAGAAGTGGTCTCCTATCACCAAATCCATGTTCCCATCCTGGTTGCTGGGTTATAGTAGAGGAGGACAGTCTTTTTGTGAGTGTCTTTTTACATGTGTGACTTAGCTGTCTCACCCCAGGAAAGAGCTCAGAGCTGGAAGCGCTGGATACAGTTGGGTGGCTCCTTCTGTGAAGGCATGTAATTTAGGCTGTGATCCTACCCAGGGCATTTCTCTCCAGCTTTGACAGCTGCTTGCTGGATGTCAAAGTGTTAGCTCGCTCTCCTACTAGAACTGGTACCAGATGGTGGTGTTGTGACTTGTAAATTCTGCTGTGCATTTATCCCTGGGAAAAAAAATAAGCTACTGCTTTAAATATTGTACTACCTCAGTCCCAGAGAGAGATACCGTTTTAGTGAAATCCTGTGGCAAATATCTGTTGTGAACAAGAAAATGTATTGACCTGAGCTGTGAGCTCTCCACTTGAGTAAAACAACAGTGAGTGCAAAAGCAGCCCTGGGATCTTACACAGTGGTGCTCTGTCACAGGGTGAGTCTGATGCAGGTCTTCAGAAGTGTATATCCAACCCCACAACTGCTGAGCTATTTTCCAAGGAGTTCTGAGGAAGATTAGAATACATCTGAATTATTTTCCAATACATGGTTCTAGTGTTATGTGCACCTGTTTTTCAGGAGTTGATGATGGCTGTGCTTCCTAGTGATCAGAAGGCCTAAGAAGGGGATTTTCCATGCTGAGTACTACTGATACTCTGTTAGCTCAGGCAGTAAGAGCTGCTTATTTTAGATTCACATCTCAAAAGGATGTGTCCGTCATAAAAACTGTGAAGAAATTTAAAATTACAGAGACTTATTTAAAGCTGCTATGTGGAGCACTAACAGGCTACAGAAAGATGCTCTTGAGTTGCATGAAACAGCTGACTGTACAATGCTCTACCAACACAAGAGTTTCTCACAGCTTGCAGTGTTCTCACTGCTTTTGTTTTTGAATACAGTCCTAAGGATTAAATTCCCTGGTGTTCTGGTAATCACTTTTATCATTGCTGCATTCTCCCCAGGACTTGGCTTGGGACTTTTAAATTATGTTCTTTTTTGTTTTACAGATTCTAGGTTGGCCTTATCATAGGAAATATGCAGTGTGGTTGTTACCAGCTCTCTTTGTTCTGTAACAAGATGACTAAGTTTGCCAGTTCAGTACTGCATATTGCTGTGCTGATGATCCCCTTCCCTTGAACCTCAGCTCAGCTGCTGCACGCTACTTCACTTCATGCTAAATTTGCAATCTTGACTTCATTGAAGTGCAAAATTGCCTTGCTTGTCAAAAACTGGTAATACATACAAAACAATCCAGTACTTTATTTTTTTGGCTCAAGTTGAGGCTTATATAGACTTAGAAATAGTTTCAGAATTTCCACATTATGTGAGCAGCTGTTTATGGTGTACAAACCATGTTAAATATTGAAGAATTTAGATCAACTCATATTTGTGCATCATTTTAGTGCTGTAGTAAACAGGAGGATCCATCAAAGTTGGGCTTAAATGGAAAAACAAATGAGGTATGAGTTGATTTTTGGCAACAGATTTGTTGTAGGTTTTTTTTGTTCTATACATTCTGTCATAGAAGCTGACCATCAAATTTACTCCACAAATCTGCCACAGTATTTAACAATAAATTGTATAGATTTATCCTGAACTGTGCTAACAGCATTTTTAATTGTATTATTCATGGTTAATTGCATGTGAATCCACTGGTCAAGAGAAGGATACAACATTAATTACCACATTTTACACACACTTGTAAGGAGGTTGGTTTAGATGTCCTGTCTTCATGCCAAATTAAATGGACTTTCTGTTCTAGTAAAAGGGCATTTTGCATCAGGACGTTACACATTGGAAGAACTTGTACTCAATGATTCTTTCCCTAATTTACTTATTTTAAAGATAAAAGACATGAGAAATAGCATCTGATATTAAAAGTAAAATCTCTATGTCTTTTAGAGCAGTAAATACTTCAAAAACTTCTTGCATATCGCATGCTATGTGAAAAAATTTGTCAGACTGATTTTGAACCTCCTGTCCTATTGTAGCCTCCTTCCTCCTCAGTAAAGTATGCTTATGCGTAGGGTGGAAGTTTTCTAAATCTGTTTTATTGAGCAGTTTTTTTGTTTTGTTTTATTTTTTTAGTTGTATTTACTAAGGAAATATTCATTTGGATAGAAAGAAGAGTGCTTATCAATCTCTTCTGAAAAAGACTGTAGTCAACATTTTCCCGTATTTGGTCAATTCCTTGGCTTTGCTACACTCACCTATCTACCTCTGGCATGATCAAAGTTTTGGTGATAAATGTTTGAACTCCCATCAAGGCTGGAATTTAGTTTCCACTGTTGCTGATCTTGGCTGTTAAGAATAAGATAGGCATTACTGTATCCCAGCCAATTACAGAGCTTTAGCCATTGAAGATGTCTTACAATTAGGACAATATATGTATTATCAGAGCTCTTGAGAACTTTGTTTATGCACAGACACAAATTGTGCACTCAAATCACCCTAAATTTTGAAACTTGTCCATAGTGCTTCTTCCAGTGAAGGTTTTAGAGGCTGAATTCTCCTGACAGGATCTATAGCAAGAAGGTTTCCTCTTGAAGGAGGTTGTATCAAAGTACTTACAGCTTCTGATTTGGTGGTGGTTACAATCAGAGTTTCTGGTGTGTGTGGATTTGTTGGACCTATCAAATGGATAGGCGGTTTCAAAGGAAAGGTGAGGCATAGTTTACCTAAGCAGAATTTGTTGTTTTTATAGACAGGCAATCTTTATCATATCTATTATGCCTGATGCTGCATGGTGTAATAGACTGGATGCTGTGATAGTTTCCAGGCTCCCATTTTGCATTCCTGAGCTACACAGTTTTAAATGCCTCCCAAAAGTCTTACTGAAATGTCTCCAGAAAATCAGAATCTTTTTCAATCTAGAGTAAGAGTGTGAAAAATGTGCACTCAGTATTTCCTGTGGAGCCCCGTCTGGACTAGCACGACAGGCCTGTTGGCTCAGGACAAGTGAGTGGTTTCCTGACTTGCCCTCATGAAAGAATCCTTGCTTGGATAATCCCTTCCTTTCTTGGCTTGCATTTTCATTTGGCTTCTATTCGATTTTCATGTTATATTTCTTGGTTTTGTGCCTATGATGGTTGACCCTGGCTGAACACCAGGTGCCCACCAAAGCTGCTCTTTCACTCCTCTCCTAAACAGCACAGGGTAGAGAAAATATAACAAAAGGCTCATGGGTCAAGATAAGGACAGGGAGAGATCACTCACCAATTATCATCACAGGAAAAACAGACTTGACTTAGGGAAAATTAGTTTAATTTATTACTAGTCAAAGCAGAGTAGGGTAATGAGAAAATAAAAACTAAATCTTAAGACATCTTCCCTGCAGCCATCTTCCTGTGCTTAATTTTACTCCTGAATTAATCTCCTGCCCTACAGTGGTTTGGGGGGATGGGAAATGGTAGTTACAGTCAGTTCATTACAAATTATCTCTGCTACTCCTTCCTCCTCAGGGGGAAGAATCTTCACACTCATCTTGCTCCAGTGTGAGGTTCCTCCTGGGGGAGACAGTCCTCCATGAACTTTTCCACTGTGAGTCCTTCTCAGGCTCTGCTGTTTGTCATGAGCTGCTCCAGTGTGGGTCCCTTCCATGGAGTGCAGTCCTTCAAAAACAGGCTGCTCCACACTCCAGCATGGGGCCCTCCACAGGCTGCAGGTGTGTTTCCCAGACACAGGGGAAGTCTCTGGCAGCTTCTCACAGAAGCCACCCCTGTGGCCCTTCTGCCATGCAAACCTTGCCATGCAAACCTAATCAGTGCATCCAAACAAAAAGACAGTAGTTTTTTGTTTTTGCTGTTCTTTTAAAAAAGATAAAGTGAAATAATTTTGGGAGGTAGTAAGTTCTTTGCATAAATTTATAATTTTGCTGGTCAGATTTCATTATCATGTTTTCCTTTTACTAGGGGTATATACCATAAGTGAAATAACTGCAAAATGTTTTTCTATTACTAACTGAGTGGTGTATTTTACTATGTTTTACAACAGAATTTGGTTCATTAAGGCTTGCCACAGAATCAGGCTTCTTTGATATTTTTATTAGTGACCTTGCCACTAATCTTCAGATGATGTAGAGTTCTGAGATAGCTTCTGTACAGAGGAGTAATAGACTAATGTAGAAAGAAGAGTTATCTTTGCAACATTGAATAGAGAAATATATAAGGGCTTTATGTATTTAGCCAGTAATAAGAATTTTAGCTAGAAACTTTTCAACTGGACAACTCAGCAAGAAGGGATACCTGAGTGCTTTGAATTAGGAGAATGAGCTATTGTCATGATATTATCTTGAGTAAAACAAGTGCGAGGAAAGGATAAATGAGGGGCTGTGATGGTCAATGTGCTGGTGAGGTCATCCTGACAAGGAGAGTGCATTCTGCTCAGCTTTGACAGGGCATGGATCAGGGTGTTCCATGGAGCATGCTTGTTTCAGTATCTCTTTAAGAACAAGATTCTGCTCAACAACACAAATCCAAACTATGACAATGACGTTGTACAAGAACAACTGGGTTTCTGTGACACGTTGTCTGTGGAGCATGTTAGAAATGCAATTTCTGATTTCCATGCTCTGAGTGATTGAAAGATGGTTTCCAGAGAATTAACAAAAAACACACCCATATTTTTGGTGCTTGATATGCTCTGTTATTTTATGAGCCTACAATATTATGTATTTGGGCTTTATGTGTACATTTATGTGTATGTTGTGAGAAAATTGTGTTTCTCTCTAAACTTACGGTTTCTGAGGTATTGGAAATGTTCTGTGTCAATAACAAGAAAGCAAATGCCCAGTAGGCTTTTACACAGATACCCATTTTGACCATTTGAAATAGTATAGATAATTTTATTTAGAATAGAGACTGTAATGGAAAATAAGTAGCGAATCCAATAGCAACAGGTCTGATTTGGTCATTTAGATGACAGTTAAAGTGGAGGGAAGATGAGGTGTTGTGCAAATATATTGACAAGTTCCTACAAAAGAGATGGAGATGACTGGAATGTGAGCAGCCAGACTGTTACGTGCCTGTCTTACCCGTGTCTGTAGTTGATGGTGCAAAAAAGGGAAGTATACTGAGATGGTCGTTGAAAACAGGTGACTGTACAAGTGAGCAAGAACATAAAATAGTGCCTCTGTAAAGTCATTGCACCTAATTTATTGTTTTGCTCTTTGGACTATTCTTTATGGTTGCATGTGGAGTGACTGAAGATGTGGTAATTCTAATCTCCAGCAGCAGCACTTTTAAGCTACTTGTCTAATGTAGGCAGAGAACAGGAAGGAACTGAATGTCTTGGTTCCAATGCAGATCTACTTTGCAACCCCTGTCTCAGCCCGTGGATTTTTGCTTCCCAGGCACTGCTTGAGAGCTTTAGAGTGGGTGACATATACTTGAGCAAAGCCAGGTTGTCCAAGGATCTGCATGTAAAGGATAAAACTCACTTTCTCTCATTGACTTAGTGCCAGCTTCTCCACGGCACAGAGATGTTGTTTTGGGCAGTGACCATTTCCTTTGCAAGACTTCAAGTGACATGCAACACTCCATCAGGTATTACCAAGTCACTAGCAAATCTACCTCTGTCCTGATTGTACTTTATAATTTCAATTTAGGAGTCTTGGAAATGGTTTTACTATTCCTGGGTCATTGACAACCCTAGTATGAAAGTATCTGATTTGCACACCTGTACGTACTTCTGAACTTCCCAAAGTGTTTCTTTCTTTGATTGCAGATGCAGAACAATAAATAAAAGGGATTGACATGCTTCTATGCAGGAAGGCAAACTGAAATTTAAGAGGGGTTATTTGATATATCAACTGTGAGCTGGCAGATACATCAGCCATAAAGCTGTGACAGTTTCAGATAAATTCAGGTCAACAATATTGCCAGTGACAGATTCAAACTGCAATTAACAGGATTAGGGACCAGCATTCTGGTCATGATGGGAATACTATCAAGTGATTTGATTTTTTTAAAATTATTTTTTTAGGTTTCCTTTCAGCTTCAATTTCTCTGTTTCCTTGAGCAGAATAGTGAAGCTCAACTGGTGTAACAGAAAGACAGTGTCACTCTTGTCATGCTCAAGGTACTGCTAGTAGCTTGAATAAAACCTAACCTGCTCTCTGTTACTGCTCTGTCACTTGGCTGGAGAGAACTGCTGTTAGAGGAAGGAGGAAAGGCATCACTGCTTGCTTTTTCTGCCTTTGATTTGAGCTGTGAGCTCTGGCAGGGTTCTCTGGGAAGGCTGGAGGAAAGCGGAGCCAAAGGTAGTTGTTACGGTGCAGGGCAATGCTTGAGAATGGTATCATGAGAAAGGCATAAAACATAGGATTTTTTTATATATAACAAGAGGTTTTTTCCTCCTGTCTGTATTTAGACCTGTGTACCTATCTATCCTCAAGTCTTTGTCTTCTGGAAAGCAGTTAGTTTCTTGATTAGAAGATATTCACATATTATATCCAAAGTATTATATGCTTTACATCATATTTAGGTGCAGGGCTGAAGGTTAGAATCCTTTAGACACTTTTCCAGAAGGAAGTTCAGGAAACGTTAGTCTTCCTCTTAAGTCAGAGAAGAAAGGTAGAGGCCAAGTCCTGCTCCCAAAAGTCAGTAGGATATTAAACTGATGGATTTCCTATTCCTGTACTTCCTTAACTGTATTTCAGTTTCTCATACAGCCTAATAAGTATTATTTGGTTGAAGAATATCTTTCAGGAAGACATCCAGACTTGCCTGCAGGTACCAAGTGATGAAGAATTCAGCACTTCTCTTACTTAATGAACGGAGAGGAGTAGTTGATGAAAGACTAATTTATTCCCTGATTCAGTTGTGCCTGGCAAATTTACTGCCTTTGGTTGATGTGAAAAAGCACTGGCTTTATTTCTGAAAGAGCAGCAATGCAGTAACTTGGTTTGCTGAATACTTGCATTTTAACAGCCTCTTCTGTAGAAGACTGGAATATATATATGGTAGTTATTTTTCTGGAGATATAAAGCATAAATAAACCTTCATGGCTGGTAAGTTGCATCTAGAGTTTTTTATATCATCGGAGGAATAGAGAATTGAGAGACATTAGAGAATCTTGTTTTGAGCTTGAGCCAGGAAAAAAGCTGTGAGAGAATCTTTAGCTTCATGATATTCAGTTTGTACAGGTACTGGATCACGTGGAGTGTGATGCATTTAGATATCTTCACTCTGATATTCCAGAAACAGGTAAAAGGAGCTCTAGTTTGTCACTTTATATGCTATTAAATGTATTTTCATGAGTTTTTGGTATCTTTGTTCTCCAGGATCAAGCTACTGGTTATATTAGTGAGTATTATTTGGATAGTTCCTGATTATAGTTTCCATTGCTTTTGTTTGAGTGTTTATTTTAAGAATGACAAGTATGTTTTTGTAACTTTTCAGAGTACAGATGCCAATTCAAATGTGAGGAAAAGAACGAATGCCACAGTACAGTCTGAAGCTGATGGTGGGAGCCGAATTGACACAAGGCACAGCTCCGTCCAGCCTCCCTCTGTAGCTCAGGGGTCTTCTGACATTACACCCCACTCCCTTTCTGCATCGAGTCCCAACCCTTTCACACGAATCAATGCATCGGAGACATTATCTTCTGCAAGAGCTACCCCTCCTGCTCCTCCTTCTACCCCAATTTTAACTGGATTTGTATCCCAGCATGCCACAGCTGGATCCCCTTCCATTCAGCACTTGCTTGGATCTAGACTGGAACAGATTCAGACCACCACACCTAATACATTAGGAGCATCTGCAAAGCCATCTGCTGTCATACCACCTCCTCCCCCTGCCTCCCACTCTGGCACGAGTAAGATAGACAAATATGCACGCATTTTATTTCCTGTTACCTTCGGAGCATTTAACATGGTCTACTGGGTGGTCTATCTATCCAAGGACACCATGGAAAAATCGGAAAGTCTAATGTAGTTTTGCTGCTATGTAGTAGTTCCTAAATTATACTCACATTTGATGCAGAGTTTCTTCTTTTGAAACTATTTAAAAAGGTCAGTAATTCTTATTTATAAAAGCTGTGTGCTACTTTCCCATTCTAAAGGCTGGAGTTAGTGGGGATAATTTGTTAACTCTTAACAGAGTAATGGTAACAGTAATTGGTCTTCCTTCCTTCAGCCAGCAATGTACCAACACTTGCTTGAGACAAACTACTCTGGCTGCACAGAGCTTGCATTTAGGAGGAACATGCACCTGAGAAAAAAATCAGAGGCAGAGGTGCACAGCTGTGCAGTGGAACACATCTGACTGCTAGGAATATGCATGTTGGCTATTACAAATGCCTGAGGCACCCAGCACTGCTGTTTGGACACAGCATTGTATTCTCTGAGTTGGATGGCTATGTCCTGAATATTTTTACAGTGGTTGCTAGAAAAGGACTTTCCCTGCTAGGTTAAAATTGACAGAATGGGGGGAAGAAAATCAATAGCGGCAAAAGGGAAGAGAGTCCAGCCTGGGAGAGTGCAACTCCAGGAAAGTTATGCAAAGGAGTTGTAGAGCTCCATATATTTTTACTAAGCGTTATTTTGCATTGTAACCTGGGAAATTCTCACACCAAACTAAGGATGAGTGAACCTTGTAAAATCTGAAATCTGATGTAACTCATAAAATTGGATTTTCTTGTTTGGTAAGGTGATCTTAAGTGGGTGATTCTTCTTTGACCTTGCTGACCAGCTTCAGAGGATTTATTCCTAAATTTCATCAATTGTAGTAGATGAAGACCAGACCACAGTGTTCAACTTTTTGTTTGAATTCTGTGCTTTTTCTTTGGATGCTTTGGGGTTTAGGTTTTGGTTTGTTTTTGAGTTTTTCTCCCCATACTTTTCAGTTACATTCCTGATTTCCTTTAAACACCTATTCCATTGCCCCCACCCCTCCCCCCCCTTATATAATTTTGTGTCAAGTTAAATTTTCAACAGTTTTAAAAGCGGCTTCAAAATTAAGCAAAAAAAAGCCCCATTTCCTGTGCATGGATGAGTGTAGCATGTCACTGAGTGAATGAATTACACCTTTTTTGAGAAGGACTGCTGTGATATAAATAAGCAAGTAAACTTTCTAGGTGGATCCCAGGCTAAAAATAGTTAATTTATGATACATTTGTGTCTTTAAACTGTGGCATAGATGGGTGCTTCTCTTACCAAATTGCAGTGTGCAAGCAGGCAACATAATTAAAGAATTGAATAGTTAAACCTGATAGAAATCCTGATCATAAATGTTATTTTCCCTAGAATGGGTACAAAACACATTGCCAATAAGAACAAAAATGTTTGTACATATCTGTCTGGCTTGGCAAGCAGTTGGCGTTTCTGTGTAGGTGACAAGTGAAAATCCAAGGCCAAATTTTCAGCTATGATTTGGCTGTGCCTTTAAAGGGTCTGGGCTAATCCTTAGCTTCAGTTGATTGAATAGCAGATTGGTAGCCTATTGTCAAAGTCTTCTGCTGCAGATCAGGGCAGGTCAGGTGAGTGTTGAGTGGTTCTGTGCCCAGAGAATGATCAAGGGACTTATGGAGACCACAAGCTGCTGGCAACAAAAGGCATGTGTAAGACTGCCCTAGACTATGCTGGGACAAGAGTCAGGGTAAAAAGATTCCATAATGGTGAAACTGTGACCCTGCCTCTGTCTCTCCAAGCCTTTTAACCAACTCCTGGCTGAGATTCTGACCTTTAACCTATGGGACCTGGGAGTTACCTGGCAAGAGATGCTACAGTGTAGTATGGATCCCAGACAGTTATTTCATGTGTAATAATGAACTGTAGATGATAGAATGAAATGGGATTGTCTTACGTAACTTTATTATGATGGAGTGATATAAACAATTGCCTTAGTCTTTCTTCTACTTAAGGGATACTCTCAAAAGGCCAGGTATGGTTCTTTCCTTGTTCATCTTTTACATCTAGAAGATGCCTGAGATTACAGAACTTGTTAGAAAAACTTTATGTGGCATATCACAGAACTGGAAATGGAGCACCTGTGCAAGATGTCTAACTGCAGTAGTTTGTATCTTTGGATGTACAGCTGGCTGCTGTAGCTGTTTCCTCTCCAATTAGGTCACATTGTCACAAATTGTTAGAATAGAAGATAGTATGCAAGGGATTATTTATTTGGTTAAACCAGAATAAACAAAGCTAAATCTCTGGCAATTATAATTGTGCAAATGATAAAACATTTCTAGCATGTAGAACGGTGATCTGCTGTGTGGAGAAACTAGTGTTTGCACCAGAAGTTACTGAAGTTACTCTTTGCTTTCCTCTGTGATGAAAACCAAGGATGTTTTCTCACAGACAGGACTTTAAACATTTCATTAGAAATAGTTGTCTGTTCCTTCCACCCATCCTTGTATACTGATTTTAAAATCAGCTTTTTCTAGTGCATTGTTCAGTGGGATCAACAATAGTTTAGGCTAAGATTGATCTAAATGTGCTGCTTGAATTCACTTAGAGTTTCTGTTTAGTTTTAAAGGCTTATTAGGAGGAAAAAACATTACAAAAATAATAAATTCCAAATATTTATTTCTGTGCATCTATTTTGGGAGAAATTTTTAAAGATACCGCAGAAAAAGTTACCTATTTTAAATCTGCCAGTGTACTTCTGAAGAACTTTCCAACACTTCCATGACTAAATTCAAAATGAAGCACATGAAAAACAAATCATCATGAGTCTAGGACTCACTTTATTGAACTGTACTACATTTTTACATTGCAGCATATGAAAAAATTGCCATAATTACTTTTCCAAAGTACACGTGGACAATGTAAATAGGAATTTATTGTTAACAGTTGTTCTTCATTATTTTCAATCTCCCTGGATAATCAGAAACAGTAAAACAACTAAGAGCCTGCAATATACTCAGTGGCACCATAACTTGGAAGCACAAAAGGAGGAATATACTAAATATAGCAGCTCAAATGTTCAAAACTGCTAACTAAAATCCTAAGGGAGAACATTGCTGGTGTCATTTCAGTGACCAAATAGCTTATTAGAGCTTCAGTGAGATGAATTCTACAAGAGCTATTTTTTTTGTTTTTTCTTATTTTTTTCTATTGGCATTATTGAATAATCCTTTTTTTTTTTTTTTTTTTTTTTTTTTTTGACAGTATCATAGTGGTTTGAAACTAACCAAACACTTCAGATAAGTTCACATCTATCAACAGGAAGGGAAACTGGTTAGAAAGAAAAAAATCTTTACAAGGAAACAGAGATAGTTCTCCACTGACATTTCCTTGGAGACATTGTTAGCAGCAGCAAAACTCCCACAGGTTGCAGTGATGCAGCCCTGACCACTAATGCAATCATTTGAGAAAAACAGTTAAAAACTTGGTTCAGGAAGATTGTCTTCACAGGAACTGAAGTGGGGTTTGTAGTTAATTGTGAGCGTACTATTAAAAGATTTCACTGCAATTGTGAAAATAGTGAAGATGAGAAAGGTAGCAAACTTAGACCCCAGCCCTTCAAGGTGACCTGAACTCTTAGAGCTCACCAGAGTTACTGGAATCTGTTTTTCCTCCTATTAAAATGGACTTGGCTCCATCAAATGCATGTTGGTAGTGCATTTCTTCTCCCATGTGTCTTTGAAGGGGAAAAAAAGTAGTTTTTTTAAACTGTTTAGTTATCCACTCTACATTACCCTTTGATCAGGCAAGTAAAATGGATGATAAGTGAGTGAAAGAGGTAAATAGTTTAACAAGGAATGCGATTAGAGCTCTTCTGTTAACAGGAGCTAAGAGTTATTGATTACATGGTGTTCAAGCATAGTCTTTGGCATCTCATCATCTTCACCATTCAGAATGAACCTTACAAAAAATAGTACCAAGGAAATGTATTTAATAGGATTTAACCAGTATTTCTCCAAAAAATTTAATGAACTCGGCTTTTTGATATGCCCAGAATTCCATGTTCTTCCACTGTATTGTGTAACTCCTGTATGTCATTTGGCCCCAGTGTACCTTAATGATGTAGCTCATTGTCTGTGTGCCATGTGAGAACGTCGGGGTATGCACTATCTATTTATCCAATTTATCCAAAGCCTAACTTCCCATATTCTTTGTTCTGTTAGAAGTGTAGGGAAGGCCAGAATGGAAGAAATGACACAAAGACTTCATAAGAGACACACATTGGCCATCTGACATTTTCCCATAGATGCTACAGATTTCTTAGGAGAACCTTTTTCAGCGTGCTATAGCACACTATACATCCGAATCCCAAAAGCTGCCAAGAGGTCTGTTTGGAGAGCAGAGTAAATCATGGACTTTGCACACTTTTTAAAACTTTTGCTTGACTTAGAAGATTAGGGAGGAAAGAAATTTTAGTGAGTTGTACCTTGTCTTCCTGGGACTTGCCAAGTGGGCTTGACTGCACTAAAATAGAAAGGGTTTGTGTGGCTAGCACTGTTATGAATTGCAATACAGACAGCTGACAAAACTCACCCTTGGTCTTATTTAATCCTAGTATTGAATAATAGATTAGAAGAAAAGCAGCTGTAGTGTTGAGAAGCCTAGGTTTAGTGTAACATCTGCAATGATATCGATCAAGCCAAGGATGATCAAAGTTGTAGAAGTCTTACAGAACTGCAAGGCTATACAGCAATAAGTTTGGAGCAGGTCAGTGCTAAGTGAGCAGAAAAGAAGGTGCTTCCCTTCATACTCTAACAGGAGTAAAGCAATAAAGCATAAGCAGTACAGCTCCTCCGTTTATATTTGGTAGAACAAATCTGCATAAACAAAATTTCATACTCAATGAAAACCCGAGGGGAAAATAGCATTATTAACCACCAGACACCAACCCCCCCAAAAACAGGGGAAAAAAATTCATGAAAAAATTTAAACTAAGTGAAATCACAGTAGCTCTTTTAAAATTATTTATTTGTTTGTTTGTTTGTTTATTTTTCCAAGACCTTGCATTTCTTTCACTGTGGGCTTCCAAGGTTAGTTTGCATTTTTTAAGAATGGATAAGAGAGATTTTTAAGAGTGGATGATCTACTGGTGTCCACTGACACCAATATGTGCTTTTCTTTTACTTCAGTGGACTTTAGACAGGAAGTTTACTGGAAGGAAAAATGCCATTTTGAAAGTTTGATATGTGTTAATTTGTACAATCTTCATTTGTAGGCCTCTCCTGAGAGTCAAGATGTAGTTATTTTGGAGAATGTGAGTGTGGTGAGAGTTTTAGCATGTTCTGAGTAAATCAGACTCTGAAAGTAAATTTTTGCCACATCCCAGGCAAGTGAGAGTAGTGTGAAGTACAGTGTACCCTGTAAAGATCTCTCTTTGCTAATGTTATATTCTGTGTTAACTGGAGGGAATGAAAAAATGCAATTATTGAAAAATTCATAGAATTTGCAAAACATACTTTGTTTTCACATGAGTTAGAAATGTGGTAGGCATTTATTTCAGAATTGAATAACCTTGTCTTCTAGTCCATATCTTACTGCTTCTAAAAGTATCTCTTAGACTTTCTTATGCTTTTTGTACTATCTCACTGAAAAGGATTAAAAAAACCAAAACAACAAACCAGTTAATATCCATTGCAGTTCACTATATTTTTTGGTCATAATTCTACTTTTTTTTTTTTTTTTTTTTTTTTTTTTTTTTTTTTTTTTTTTTTTTGTGTAAGAGGAATAGAGAACATGATGACTTCTTCAAAATAAAAATAACGGCAGCAAAACAAAAGCCTTGGAGATTTCCTTTTTTAGAAAACCTTCCAAACTCCCATCAATTTTTGAATGCCTTTTAAAAAAACAGTGTAGTTTTAGCACTTAAAAATACTAATGCTGTTGCAGCCTGGATACATCTATATAAATATCCCTTGAAATAATACGATTTCCTTGAATTTTAAGGAAGGCAAACTCAAGATGAACTTGCTAATAGTTCTGTAATGAGAGAGTACCTTTCTGGATGGAAAACACCACAAGAGGTAGGCATTTTTTTTATTACTGTCGTCATATAACTATATTCAAGAAAAAGATCTGAAGGAAGAGTGTGGTATTACTGAATTAATCTTCAAATGGCATGAAGATCTGGGTTATTTCCTGCTGGTCATCTTGCTGTTGTGTCAACATTTGCTTAGTGTTTTTGTGAATGCTGTATCCAGGTTGCTGTTAACTAACATAGCAATCTATGGATGATCTGATGACATAAAGAAACACAAAAGGAAATCATTGTTTGTGAATATGTTTTCATCCTTGGACAAAATGTAACTGGAGTTTGGTAGAAGAAGCAGATGACAGTATGAAGAACTCAGCTGTACTTCTGAGATCAATACATTGAAAAATTTGAGTACTGCTTTGTCTTGCATCATCATCTTGTGATGGTGGCTCATTTCCATGGTAAGTAAAACTGCTGCGAGGATGGAGGACTCAGAAGTAAAGAACCTCTACAAGTATTTCTTCAAAGTTATTTTGAAATATGAAATAGCTAACCTTATTACTAACAGTAACATCACAGTATTCTTTATATTTGCAAGCTTGAAAATCTCCTTAGGATGAAGGTTGTCAAATGAACTTTTCATAAATAGATGATTCTGTATGTACATGTATTTAATTTTTTTATTGATTTGTGGCAACATTCTCTATCACCAGATGAGTGGTGGAGATTTGAAGCATTTCAGATAACCAGAGTTCTTGAGCAATTAGTTTAAAAAATTTGTTTCATAGATACATGCCTTTGCGAATCAATACCAGCAGTGCTTTTGTGCTGAAAATTAATCCACCTGTGAAGAACCCTGGCCTTGAATATTCAACCCGTATTTAAAGGGCTGATGAAGCACATTGAGCAAGGCAAGACTCAGGGTATGTTTATTCTAAGAGGCTTCTGAACTGTAGCTGGCTTATATACTGTCATCTTCTGATGCAGTCTGCATCAGAGAGACTACAAGCAGATCCATGGGCTTTTTGCAACCTTTTTTTAAGACTCTACCATAAAACTGTATTACTGCTGAATGTAGCATCCTCACCTTCTTTATTGCCTTGCTTTGTGTATGAATTTCAGTGCTTGTGAGGAAGCAGGCTGAAATAACCTGTCTAGCTAAACCCTCAGTTTTGCCTTGTTTCCTTTTGGCTGGTTAGTAGTACTGGGGTCTGTCTGACCTGGCTCCCATCTTAGCGCTGGTACAAAGGAGGGCATGAGGAGCCTGGATTGATGCTTTGAGCTGGCTTAATGCTGGTGTGAAACCACAGTCTAAGGATTCTCCTCTTACCTCCACTGTCATTAAAACAGAGGCTCTCTCATGCTTTCTCAAACCTCCGGTGCCCGCTGTGGTCATTTTTCCTCCACAAGTGGTTTTGTGAATTACATCAATGACAAATCATGGACTAAACAAACAAACAAACAAACAAACATCCCCAGAAAGAGGCCAGAATTTTTGAAAGGGCCCAAATTCATGAAGTTATTGGAAGAGACAGAAAAGGAAGAGAAGGGAAAACATGAGTATGTATGAAAAAATTTGTTTTTTGCTACCAAATGGTTATTTTAAGATATGTCCTATAAGAGGTATTAGAACTGCATCTGGCACAAAACAGCCTAGAAATAATTATTTCTTCATTATAAGTATAATGAGAAAGTAATAAAGAAAAGTGTCTAATGTTCTATTATAAACATTTGTGTTCCATTGAAGCTGTTTTTGAAAATGGTATTTTCATTGTCAGCCAAGAAGAATTAGGAGACAGAATGGGAAGGGAAAAAGAATGATTTTTATTAAGTATTACTGTTTCCCATTGATTTAGAACATTTCTCAACCAAAAATGTAAACAGTAACATTTAAAAAAAAATCTTTTTGGGGCTCTATATATTTAATTTTCAGTAATGAAGCGCTTTGGGATGATTAGCATTTAACTTGCTTTATGTTTAAGAGACTAAATAGAGAGAATGCTGTCTCTGATTTAATTCAGTTATCAGAGGGGATGTGAGTGAAGAAAACAGCTTTCATTACAGTAACAACCAGTTTTTCAAAAGTATCTTGCTTTCCTAATAAATCTGAAGACTTAATTCTTGTACCTGAATTCATGGGAGCTGTTTAGTGCTGAGCATTTCTGATAATCCAGTCAGTGCAACAGCTTGTGGGCTGCACCTGCATTTAATGTTGCCATGACTGAAAATGTACATCCACAACTTGGCACTTGCACAGCATGGATCCCACACAAGGCAAAGGTGTGTGTATAGCCCACTGTGGGGGCATGAGAGCTGTTCTGTTGCTCATGTGGGAGAAGATGGGAGTCTGTGGTCAGAAACAGAGGGTAAGGAGAGTGTGACTGCCTCTTTCAGAGGCTGAGCAGAGCTTATATTGGATTAAGCCACTTATGAAAATGCCCCCTAAACTCTTTTCCAAATAGACAGCTTAGGAGCAAGCTGAGTCCAATGTGGAATTTGACTCCAGCTGTAAATCCTGCATGAGGATCAGCACAGTTAATCTCCCCTAAGGTTTCTGATGCTGTGGCTAAAAGACTGAGGAGATGTGAGGTAGCTCCTGCTAGCAGTTTGGAATGCCAAACTGTCCTGTAGTGCAACAGAGTCTTTGGAGTAGTGGGGATGGGATGGAAATTACTTTTTTGGAGTACAGAATAGGGCATAATGGAAACTTCCTTCAGATCAGCATTTCTCACATGCATTGTAACAGCACAGAACATCCCAAAGGAGCACCAAGGTGTGTTGCAGTCTTGTATTCTCCTTGCCTATCTGCTAAATGTTTTGAAACAGAGAGTGGTGGAAATGACAAATCCAGATCTGGTAATGAAACAGAAGATGCTTAGTGCTTTTGCCTGGTAAGTACCCACTGTTTCCTGCCAGCAGCTTGTGGGCCTACCCAGAGACAGAACTGCGTCAATGACTTTTTTGTAGCTATAATTCTCTATGCCCTACCATCTCTCCTGTAACTTAAACATTGGAAAAAGAGGGTTTCTCTTTGATGCTCTCTTTTGCTGCATAGTTATGCGCATTTCTCCGTTTTGTTGCATAATTATGAAGAAGAAAATCAAGTTAATTCTTCTCATTTTTTAATTTTTTTTTTTTTTTAAAGAGGTTTCCTCACCTGCGCACATGGAAATCATAAGCTCCATAGCAAACTTCAGGAAAGTAGGAAACACTTCTATGCAACCTTCTGTGTATGATTATCTCACAAAGGTAGCTTTTGTTTTTAAATAAAATCTCTAATTTGGAGAATATTTAGTTAAACTTTTAAAATTTTAAAAGTTTAGGAAGGTAAGGTGAAATGTACGTGGGTTTTCTGCTAAGCTAAACCAGGTGCTTAGCTGTGGGATATTCAGTAGCCATTTCATAAATAAATGGATTGTATTTTTTATCCTTTGTAGAATGTGGAGAGGATATATAAACAGAAGGTGAGAAAATTCTGTGGAGAGGTTTTAAAATGCTACTTCTCCCTTCCTCTCTGGCTATCATATGCATAAATATAGTGAAATCAGATAAGAAAAGATAAGCGAGTGAGAAAAAGACATTCTTTGATCTTCACATTCTCAGTTGATCTTACTAAGTATGCAATTAACCAGCTTCTCTGTATACTTCCAAGTTTTCTTTCTGTTATGCCATGAGTGAACTGTGGAAGGAATTTTTAGGTTCAGTTCATCAGTCCATTTAGTAGGCCACTCAGTGCTGGCCTTGCTGAGTTAGGACATGTATTTGTAAGTGATGGAGCAATCTGTTCAGCAGGAGAAGGTGTCCCAGTTCCGGATAAGAACAGCTGAAGCATTTTGCTGAAGTAAGATGTAAGAGTTGAATTAGGCTAAAGGGCTACTCATTAGCTGTTTTAAACTTCCCCAGTGAACAATCTAAACACACTCTTTGGCATGTTCTGCTACTTTTGCTCTGTTTTGATTTGTTCGATTTCTGTCCCTGACTTGGCTCGCTTGCCTTGTGGCTGAGGTAAGGAGCAGCAGTTTCTGGGATGTGGGATTCCCATGCCTTCCCTTTAGCTATGGGCTCTGTATGTATCACATTTCCATCACCAGTTGGACAGCAGAATCTGGGCAGGGAGAGGGTGTGCTTCCATGCCAGCAGCAGATAAACCCTGGCAGTCAAGCAGCAAGGCACAGTGTGAGTTAGGGTTGGAGTCCTAAAGCATGGTATGTAAGGATTTTTGGGTGGGCTTCAAGATCCAGTGCTAGTGCAGTGGCATAAACCAACTTTGGCTGCTTGAAATACAGGTCAGTTGTAGAATAGACAAAAGGTTTTCAGGTTTCTAAGTTTTCTGAATGACTGCTAGCACTGCCAGCCGGCTTGTGCTCTGTGCTGCATCACTAGCAAACATACAGAGCAGAGACAGCATGTTAAAAGTCTATCTGCAGGCGCAGTGTTTAACTTGCTGGTGTTAAGTAAATAAGGTGCTTAGAAATTGCCTTGGGTACCTTTTTCTTTCACCTTTACCTACCACCCTTGCACTCTGCCAGTCCTGCCAGTTCTGATATTCCAAACTGCTGAGGCACTTTAGTGAGCTGTTAAAATCAGTCCATCTAACAAATGATGAGGAGCATCCTTTCTCTTGCTCTTTCTACTCACAAATTCACAGTTGAGAGGCAGACTGGAAGATATCAACTTTGGTGCTAATTTGAAGTTTAAGACCTGTATCAAATGAGGAACCAGGAAAAAAAAAAAAAAAAGGAATTTATATGTGATGAGCAGCAGCTGCTATCTCTTGTGTCATTTTAAAGCTGAAAATGAAAAGAAGTAAGAAAAAAACCAAAAAGAAGATGGTATGTACTGATATTTCATTTTACTGTAAGCTTTTCTTTTCCTGACAAGCCCTGTCCATTGCAACCAAAACATTTGGGTTTAGGCTTAGACACTGTGAGGAAGACTCCCGGTGAAAAATATGAAGCTTTTGGAATTTTTTTTTTTTTCTGTAAAAGTAGTGGCATGCCGAAAATATACACTTAAAGCAAGCATGGTAAAAAAGCTTTTTAAATACCCCCTATTGGAAAGTCCTATCATCTCTGTCAATAACTTACTACTTCTGCAATATGTGGCTGTCCTAGATGCATGTTGCAAGAGTTCTTGTGCCATACCAAATTCTGATGTTTATCCCTTTGTATTGGCTCATACATGGGGAAAAACTGAAAGGAAATCAAAGGGAAGCCTTTGGCTGAATTCTTTTACACTATTCTTGGTGCACATTTTAGTTGAACGGAACAGTGTGGCTGGGAAGATATGAAGGCAAATCTGAAGAATCAGAGGTTAACTAAATGATTTGAATGATATGTTCAATGCTGGTCACCTGACTATACTAACAGACTTAAAAGGTGGTTTGATAGCTGTCAACTTGTTTTGCTATTGTGCAGCTTAACTGTTACCTTCCTGTATTATGAACATCTATGTATTTGGAAAATAAATCCATCTTGCAAGAAAGATTGTGCAAAAAAAAAATGTTCCTATAATACTCCAGTGTATATTGCTGATGTCAAATAAAATACAATTGTGAGAGTTCTTAAACAGTTGTCTTTCTAATTGTGGCCTGAAGCAGAAAGAAGAAGGAATACAGTAAATCTCTTTCATATGGACTCTTCTGAAATTATTGCTGTAACAATGATGCTAGCTAAATGGTTCCATCAACCTGATGTTTTAGATATGAACAGATAAAGGGATGGGTTTCATGAGCAATATGATGAATGTTAATCTACTTTACTAAGATGGCAGACCAGTATATGATGTATCATTGTCATGATGTATCTCACTATGTCAACAAGCTGAAAGCTAAATGAATTACCTTGCCTCTCTCACAGCAGCAGAAACAATACACAGGTTAGCCATGCTCACTTTATAATCTAATTTTTTTTTCCTGTGAGGTAATCTAAGAGCACTTTCTTCTTGCCTCAGACCATTTGTCAGCTGCTCTATTTCTTTACATGACCTAAAGTGATTTTCTATTATTCTGTGCTTGGGCCTGGCAAAGCTTCTGTACATTAGAAACCATAGACTTGTAAAAACTGTGTTTCAGCAAAAATGAACTATAGCTTGTGATGAATATGTGTATAGAGGCATGTATGGATAAATCAGTTTAGTATGAGTAGTGGCCCATGCAAAGCAGGGAACGGGGAACCCAAGTTTCTTTTGCTATGTGTGGCCAGGGCCATCAGATCTTTGCAGGCTGAGCTGAAAGCTGTCAGAATGGCTTACAGTGCTGCAAAGTGCTGTAATTGCTGCTTGCTTCAGGGACAGATGTTGATGCCAAGAAATCTGCTATGTTTGACAACCACAGCTAGATCATAGATTTGGGAGACTACAGCCCTATTTCCTAGCTTCTGTGGCTGTCATTTTAAAGCCTGTAGCACACATTAATCATACATGCTGCTGCTGCCACTTAATGCTACATGGCATGATGCTACCTGCCCCACATCTCACATTTTACTCACATCACTTGGATTGATTAGATGGAGATTTCTGCTGTTAGGTTATAGATGGGGCCGGTTTAGCATCCAAGGAGAGTTTCACTGGATTCTGGAGTCAGATTTTATGTAATTCAGAACTATGGCTGCAGATAGTATAAGAGGAATTCTGTCTGCAGGCTGAAAATTATCAGAAACTTTACCTGGGCTGGTGAAAAACACCTCCTAAATTAATTTTTAATAACTCTTTGTGTACTGGATGTGATTACTGCTTCTCAAGACCACTAGAGCCATTTTTTGGTAGCTGGAAGCATGAGACTTCTGTTTTATATAATTTCAGTCTAAGGGAATTGAGCCTGTGCTTTCTGTCTGAGTGCTCTTACTGTGGGCCCATGAAATATCTGAGATTGAGCTGGGAATAGGTGCTCTCAATTCCCATTAAAATAGGTTTACTTTTATATGTAGTACTTAGTACTTCTCCTAGGAGAAAAAACACAGCTGAGGAGGACTTGCTTGTGGAAGTCAGGTTCTGGCTTTTTGCCTACCACTGCCTTCTGCCCTTTTTTCTCCTTGCTTTCTGCAGAGATCAGTCTCAAATTTGTATTCTCAAATTTGTATTTGGATGCTCTTTTGGAACAGCCCTGGAGAAGACACAATTAAGTATGCTGTTACTGGAATAAAAATCTTGGTCTCAAATGCTGGGTATCAGTGTTCATCTACTGAACAGCCCCTGACCTGGTATGTATATAAAGATAAAACCTGCTCAGCCTGTTCAGTGGTCTGAGATAGTAAGACTAAAATTTTCTAGGAAACCAGCTAGATGACAACTCCAGAGACAAGTGAAGAAGCAGCTGGGGAAAGGTTGGATGTAGCTCATGTGACATTTCATAGCTTATGCTAGCAATTGTCATGTCAGGAGGGCAGCCAACACAGGCACAGAGAGACAGGAAGGTGGATCCACTTCCGCACTGCTAAGTCAGCTTGGAGGAGAAATTCAAAGTACAAGGTGAAGAGTAGTCCCAGTCTGAGTGCAGGATGGAACTGGCAGCCCCTGATGCCATAGGGAGGGAAGATGAAGGCATGAGTCGATGTGATTAAGCCAACAAAATTTAGAAAAATTATAGATCAAAGGTTTGTTTTTCAGATTTGCTGGAGGGTCTTTTAAGAGGAATAGAGAACTTACCTGCATCACTGAACTGCTTTAATGCTGATGAAAGGCTTTGGATGGGAATATATGTTAGCTCTGACGGATAGTGTGAAAGGAAACTTGCTGGAGACCTAGCAGGTGTGAAGCTGTTGGGGCAAATTGCCAAAGGCGTACTAGGGTGGGCAATATGTCCAGAGGTACTCACTGTATTTATTTCAATTTTGGCTTTTTTTCTTTAATGACTTTTTCTGTTTGTTCTCTGGAGATTTTTACTTTCTCGACTGATAAAATTTCATTTCAAACTACAGGAAATTCATTAAAAATGCATTGAAGTATTTTCTTTTCCAGATGACAAGAAGCTGAATAAAAAGCTGCTCTGAAGTGTCGTTCACAGTATGGGAGAGGCTGCCAAAATGACACAAACAACTCAGGGCTCCCTGATGTTTTATCTACTGGAGTTTTTTTGGTGTTTGGTTTGTGGTTTTTTTTGTGGTTTTGATTTTTTTTTTTTTTAATGATTGCAGATGGAGGTGTTGTTATGGCCAATGATTAGAGCACTCGCCCATAAAAGATGTTGAAATTCTTCTGCCTGTTTTAAAGTGTATATAGGAGTCAGCTTCCGGCTGACACAAAAAAAAAAAAGTGTGTGTGTAATATGAAGTAACCACAGCCAATGGGCCATTATAACAAAGGAAAGGACCTTTGGGGTCCCTTGAAGCATAATAGAAGGTATTTTGCTTCAGGAGTCTGTCCAGGATCTGAAGATGAAAGAGGTGTATTATTCTGTTCCTGGTTCAGGAGACAATTTCATACATGTTTTCACCACTTTTCTGGCCCCCCGTTTGAGGAACCTCTACATGCAGGAAGCCTTAGTACCAGGTAATGTTGTACATGGAGTTTAAATAGGCATGTTACAATGCCTACAGATTTGGCCCTGAAGGGAACTGGACTCAGCTGAAGAGGCTCAAATGCTGTGTGGGTTGTATGGACACAACTGCAGCCATAGGAAAAGTATTTTTCTTCAGGGACACAACCATTCTTGGAGTTCCACCCCAGCTTTATGACTAGGTGTTTTATTTGTGTTAATATGGGGCTCAAAGAAAGAATTTTTAAGGGTAGAGGTGTCCAGTTGGAAGTTAAATGGGCCTGATTATTTGCACAGGTCTGGGCCTATCTGCATTCTTTTTGCTACTGCAGTATACCAGCCTCTTTTTATACCATGCATTTGACTTTGGTTCCTCTATTTATCCTCCTTAATAGCAGTCTTTGCTTTTATGGAAATGAATTACATCTGTCAGTTCAGGCTGGAAGTTGTGCTTGTGTTTTTTCTAGATTTTCAGCTCCTCTAAACAGTATTGCATCTGTGCTATGTGATTCATTGTGAGCTATAAAGCACAGTAATGCTTTGGAGACAGTGTGTGTAAGCTCTGCTTTGTACATTGACAGCTGAAGGTCAAGAAGCTGGGATGCTTTAGGAATGCAGAAGCAGACCCGTAACAGATTCCCTGGCCATCACAGGGAAAGAAATGTTTGAGATGTGTTCCCATTCTCTCCATGTGGCTCCAAGCCATGTCTGAGAAATGGCACAGCTGGCAGTATTTTAAGGTCCTTTTATTATACTTTAAATTTATCATATAAGATTACAATAAATACCACATTTGGAGACCAAATGTGATAAATTCTATCCCTGAATTTGAGAAAATATTGCAACTGTTTATGAATGTAACAACACAAGTATGGCAATTGTTAAATCTGTTTAACTTCTCCAACTGGAAGCTTCTTTTCCTGTGATTTTAAGAGCCTGGGATACTAACAACATCTTGGGCTTTGATAATTTTCACATTCACCTAGATTAGCTAAGATGTCAATATTTTTGCTTCTGAATATATTTAGTTATCAATCTTATGACCACTTACATATCACAACATCTGTCAGGTCTTTTTAAATCAGTTCTTACATAATGAATGTTTTATCTTGCCCTTATTTCCATATGTTGTTGTCAATAAGCTGCATTCTAAAATACAAGCAATTAGTCTTCTTTGGGATATGAATAGAATCACATGAAAATAAATGGCCATCATTTGATATTGCAAATGGTGATGGAGAGGGAAGTTGGTTTAGTATATTCTGAAATTTGTTAAAAATACATGTGTCTGTATGCTGAGAATGGTCTGGAAACAGTTTAATGGATTACTCAGTTCTCTATCCGAGATGTCTGTGGGCAAAGCTGGGTAAGTAGGTATATCAAAACCTACATATGAATATTTTTGTTAATGTGCTGGATATGCCTTTTAAGTGCTTAGACATTGAGTGCTCTCTCTGCTGGAATGCAGAACCAGTGCATATCAATGCTACCAGTAAGGAAGAAATATGCTCTCATCAGAGGGAAAGGTTGAGAAAGTGTGCTAGAAACATGAGATCTGCAGAGTTTGCTGGGAAAAAAAACTGTTAGCAAAAACCCACCCAGAGTTTTTAGCCTGGAGAAAACATAGCTCACTGTAAACCTGAGTGAAGCCCAAAGGAGTGATTGAGGAAAGATTACAATATACTGTCATCTCAGTTTTCCTTTGAGCCACCTCCAGACAGTTCCTCTTTAGCATCCCAATCTTTGAAATCCCTTTCTGAGACACCATAACTCTCAGATAAACATAGGATAAGGAGCTGGGGATCCCAGAGGAGGACAACTTCTTCTTTGAACCTCTGGATTGCAAACCCTGGGCTAAAACTAGCACAATGTTTTAGGTGCTGGTTCCTCCAGCTGAAATCCAACATCCACACCTATAGTGAAGTTTGAACTTAACACCCAAGCAGATGCTGTGCTGTATAGATACCATGGCAAAGGCCTTTCTTCCTGCATTTTTTTTTCTTTCTAGGAAAATGGAGGAGGAGAGAAAGGCAGGTAACAGGGAAGTTAAGCGGGACAATGGATGGGAGGAAAAGACAGCCCTATTCTCAGGTAATATTTGTATAACTTGAACAATATGAAAATTTATTCTCTAAGGGGTCACTGTTTTCATGTCTTTTTCTTGAACAAGTATGCCATGCAAGTCTTGAAAAAACATTTAAGTTTGGTCATGTAGGAACATGTACTGAACTCCAAATTAGATCTTTGGTTAGTTATCTAGTCTCTATCCCTGCACATGCTCTGGTCTGGTTGTTCAATCATATGGGAAGAAATGACCTGTGGTAGTGACAGGTTATAAGTGCTTAAAGTGAGAGCAGAAGGAATGATCCTGAGCATTTTTTTGTGTCATGCAACTTGATTTATTGTTTCTTAATTCACAAGAAAATCAAATTCATTGAGTAAATTAAATAGTGTGAGCATTTCTTACTTCTGTTATCATAGTAGCAGGGTGTTAAATGGAGCAAATCAACCAAATAATTACTTAATCATGTGTTTAATTCATTGTCATGGATTTTTCCTCATGAAAATTCATTATGTCCTTGTAAATGCATTGCTGTTGCATTCACCTGTAACCATTATTTAGGGTTTTTTTCACTATTTAGGCCATACATATTGCATCAATGTCTTTAAATTTGGATGAAATCACAAGTATTTTATTCAGGTTACAAATATCTTTGTGCTGTGTTACTAACATGTTTATTTAAAGAGTTTTGTAGGTTAAATTGTATAAAATAAAGAATTTTGCAAGAGTCATGAAGAAACTTACAAGAGAAGTGCAGAAGATATTTTCTACTCTGTGTGTGCTGAAGCTACTGGAGAGTGAGGTACTGATTCCAGCAACAGCCAAAGTACAGCGTACAAAGTACAAGGCCACCATATTTAATTTCAATTCCTGGGGCTTTGGCCCTTTTCTTTGCTTGGTTTTGCTTTGTTTTGTTTTTGTTCAGGCTTTGTCCCATATTCTGTTTCTGTCCTTGGCTATTTAGTTCCTGCTTTTCTTTGTCCGGTGTTCCACCTCAATCTCTCTTTGTAACTGATTTGCTCAACTAACCTAATAATTGAATTCAGTGGAACTTGAGGACATGCTCAAGTGCTCTCCTGAAGAAGGATGCTCTAATTAATCAGACTGAAATTGTCTGTGAAGTAAATAACATTTATGAAGAGTTTTCTGAGTTATGAATAAATGCAAGAGCAATTTGTTTATGTTAGTTTTGTCACAAAGTGCTTTATTAATAAATTGTTCAGGCAACTAGATAAACCTCTCAGATACCTGCTGTGGAAGATAAATAACCCCACTTACATATTAATTTAGAAGCCTTTGCTGGCATCCCCCAGTGCAGTAGCTATACTCTGCAATCCTGAGCTTGGGCAGTGAAACCCCTCACTGTGTGAAGAACTGCTGGATTGCTGGGCAAGAGATGGTGGTGAATGATGTTCCATACAGCTGGTTCCTAGCAGTGTTCCTCAGTGCTCAGTGTTTTGGCTGGTTCTGTTGAATATCTTTAGTGACGGTTTGGATGAGGAGATTGAGAGCATTCTCAGTAAGTGGGTGGGAGTGTTGATCTGCTGGAGGGCAGGAAGGCTCTGCAGAGGGATCTGGAAAGGATGGATCAATGGGCTGAAGCCAATTGTATGTGGTTCAACAAGGCCAAGTGCTGAGTCCAGCACCTGGGTCACACCCAGTGCTACTGGCTGGGGGAAGAGTGGCTGGAAAGCTGCTCAGCTGAGAAGGACCAGAAGATGCTGGTTGACAGCAGCTGAACATGAGCCAGTGTGTGCTCAGGTGGCAAGAAGGCCAATGGCATCCTGGCCTGTATCAGCAATAGTGTGGCCATGGAAGTGATTGTCCCTGTGTACTTGGCCCTGGTGGGACCACACCTCAAGTGCTGTGTTCAGTTCTGGGCTCTTCCCTTCAAAAAAGACATTGAGGTGCTGAAGTGAATCTGGAGATGGGCAATGGAGCTAGTGAAGGGTCTGGAGCACAAATCCTGTCAGGAGTGGCTGAAGGAGCTACCTGACAGGAGGCTGTAGTGAGGTGAGGATTGTTTTTTTTTGCTGTGTCTCAAATGAAAAGAAACATTATTATGTTAAGTTGCTCTAGGGGAGGTTCAGATTAGATATTAAATTTTTTTTCATTGAAAGAGTGGTTGGATATTGAAGTAAGTTCCCTAGGTGGAAGTGACTCCATGGTGAAGTCTCTGTAACTGGAGCTGCTCAAGAGGCATCTGAATGTGACACTTGGATTGTGGTTTAGTGGTGACTATCATGGTGCTGGGTTGAGGGTTGGACTAGAATATCTTGAAGGGATCTTCCAACCTTGATAATTCTGTGAAAAATGTAATTTTATTTAATTTTTGATTTTGTTTTTTCTTGACTATGCCCATGTTAGAAGTTAAGCCTAAATCACCTTGGGGTGGTTTTGGGTTGCATCAGCTAACCAAGTGGTTTCTGGACACAAGTGGGAGTTCCTGATGGGAGTTTTCTCAATACATAGTTGTCCTCACTGGGGGGCAAGAGGAGTAAATGACCTCACTTTGTTCAGTGCCAGCTGGCCTAAGCAGCTGGCACAGTCCTGGGCAAGTTTAACCTAGTAGCATGGATGCACTAGGCTGTAGTGGGGTGGAGAAGAGTCCTTGTGTTCCTTACAGGACTATGGAGAGGTGCAGCAAACTTTTTTTGTTGGAAGTAAAATTTTTAAAAGCAGAGGAATACCCCACAGGGGGTATTATAATAATCCTTGCTGGAGGTCAAATTTAACTGCCATTACTGGCATTGTGTGTCATTAATCCTTGTATTTCAAAACGAAATTGCATGTATTGTTACAATTTGGTCTTATACAATTGCTTTTCATTGTCTAGCAAATAAACCTAATACAATCCTTCACTTTGAGATAAAGCTATTTAATGTTTCAGACATCTCAGATGATCTTGCTGGTGCTGTCACATGTGAATTTCACAGCCTCTGACTACATCCAAGCAGTTCTATACAAACAATTCACTTGAGACCTCCCACAACATATTCCGCCCAGACTGAGACATGCTGATAGCTTCATGAATCATTAACCACATGGCTGATGTGCACATAATCTAGACAAACTCTGCACACTTTATAGTGTTTCAGGTCTGACATTAAACAGTCCTGACTCTTCCATGCTGGTGGCTGACTTTGCTGCCTTCCTGCAGATCTTGCAGATCCCTTGAGTCCATGTCATAGTCATTAAACATAAAGGAAGCACTGGAGTTCTTTGAAGCTGAAATGTGTCATAGAACTTACTTTGACCAAGAGAGATGTCATAAAATATGACATTATCATAGATTTTTGTGTTCTTTGGTGTTAAAATTAATCTGGAAAACAAGAGTGATTGAAAAAGAAATCCTTAAAACACCTAAGTTTTCAAGTCAACAAAACAAAGATTTTCAAATTTTCAACGAAAATCTTGGAAATTTTGTCCAGTTCTGATGGAAAAAGGCAGATTAATATAGCAACCAAGTAGGGATATGCATGCCCCATTTTAATGCTCTTGATCAAGTGAAAGAGTTTCGAGTGAGGGTTACATCAGCTTGTAGACTTGCAAGTGCCAGAGAGATAGAGAAATATAACATTCTAATGTAGGAAAAGGAAGATGATTAAATGAAGGACAAATCTTGTTTTATTTTGCTGACTATCTGCACAGGTCTATGACCCTGTACTGCAGATGCAATAAGGATATGTACCCTGCTTGCCTTGAAGTGTAAAGGGAGAGTGAGAGAGTTCAGACACTTAAGAATGATTCCTGACCCAGGGGAAGAGCTTGAGGGTAAATCAGTGGTTTTTTTCTCTCTGGCAGGCCCTGAGTCTGATTTGGAGTCTTAAGCAATAGGATTGTTTAAGCCACCATGATCTACATTACTATAAAGTAATGATTTTTTTTAAAAAAAAAATTTATGTAAATTATTGAATGTCTGTCTGGTCTTGCCACACTGAACCAAAGTTTAGGCATGTAAGTAGTGACCTTACAGAAGTATAAGACTCATATGCTTGGCCGAGTCAAAAGCTCAGGTGAATGTGGGACTAAACATGTAGAAACAATGCATATTTATAGATCAATTGCCAGATTTTGACCTGTACAGAACTATTCAATATAATGTCATTGATATTTCCAGCAACACTATATTTAAAGGCAAATTCTAGAGAAGCATCAGGCATGAAACTTAGAAGTTTTATGTTTTGAGGATTTCAACATATGGGTATGTCGGAGGTATAGGGTACTGCCTGTATTAATGCTTGCTATTAATAATAGAAGACAATTGAAATTAGGAGAAATTATTAATAAATGTAGAATGGCATTTTGGCTAAATTAAGGCATTCTTAGATAAGACTGTAGAAAAGAATTTATCAGATTTAATAGCAAAAAAATAGCTTTCTGGAGAAATAGAGTGTCTTGGTAAATCAAATTGTAGAGAATTTTTAAATACAAATTATTAGAACTATGGAATAAATCAGGAAATTATCAAGGAATGTGATGCAATATGAAAAAGTGGGGCCAAAAGACCTGTTTCAGCTAGAGAAAATGTTTCCTAGCTTGAACTGAATACCAAGCATATCTATAACATACTATTGCAGCAGATTGAAAAATATGTTAGATGCCATCTGGAAAGTTGCAGTGATTGCACTTTTTAAAAATTTCCTTCTAACAAGAAGCAATTTTGCAATCTCAGCTGTGGCAGAAATTATCAAGATGAAATGCTTCTTTACCTTTACTTATATGATACATTATGCAAATTGAAAACAGCAGTTTAAGGAAACAATTACATAAAGTGCATAGCTTCTATGATCCTCAAACAGGAAATTGTAAGGGATAAAAAAAGCAAACCCTAAATGCTCTTGACTTCAAGCTAGTACAAGAAAAGAACCTCTATACCTTTCTTCATTTTAGGAGTTGCAATTGCTGATATAGACAGTCCTTGTAAAACATCCCTGTTGGAAGCCTTTAAACAGCTAAGAGCAAGTAAGTGAAATAATATACCTGATGAACACTTGAAATGTGAAAGTAGTATCACTGGAGAGATATAAGGGTAGTGAACAGTTTACTTGCAGGGCAGAACTGAAAGTTGATTCTTACTCTGACCTAAATTCCTGCACCCCTTCAGATTTATCAGCTTTTGTGGGATTGATGGCTCCTTGCTTGTGGTGTCAAACAGCCCAGTGCTTGCTGACCCATGTCCACCAGTGAGTGGTTTTTACCAGAAAAAAACTGAGAAGATGGTCAGTGTTTCTGTGTCTGGGGATAAACGGAGACATTCACATGATGACAATACTGTGTCCCACTTCCCTAATTCAACTCCACTGTGTATTTCAGTGATTTTAATTATGTGTTTCCATCTTGTTGACTTTATGTGCTCTTTTGATTATCTGTCAGTAGAAGATTGCCCTTTTCGTCTTCTGCATTTTGTCCAGCAACTCAAACTCATGGGTTGACACATGAGGGATACCTTTGACATTGGGAAAACTCTTTTAGCTGCTATTGTATTCAAGCACAGGAGTGTCTATGGGGTTTTTTGAGTATTTCTTATTTCTTTTTCTATTTAAAAAACCTATATCAGAAGTGTTTCAACTGTTGGTCCTGCCTTGAATATGTGTCTAGATTAGCTGATCCCTTATGGTCCATACTTCAAGAAAAAACAGGTGTATTTCCATTATTCAGGAAAAAACAATTCTTAAGTGTGGGTTTTTAAAGTTATTATTTTGATTCATATTTTTGTGAATATAACTCCTTGTGTTTCTTAAGAGTTTGCATTTTTATTGAAGGGCCTCCTGCAACACTTTGTCACACAGAGTAATTTGGTGACTGACAGTTTATCTGCCTAGGTTTTTCTAAATCCCATTGACACTCCTGGTCTATATATTCATTTTTCTTTGGTAAAAATTAAGAGGCTAAATTTGTATGTAAAATGATTAAAAAATTAATTTAAAAAAATAAAAATGTAGTTTTTACAGAAGTTTCTCTTAAACTATTATGTTCTCAATATTGTTTTTAGTTTTTAGCTATGTTGAAGCTCAGCTTTACCTTGTTGAATTAGTGTGTAGAATGTAGGGGCAAGTGGTGAGATCCAAACAGTGTTTCACCTAGGCAACTCCAGTTATGTCCTGTCTTCTTTTCTGATGGTGCAGCCAAAAGGTCCTGCTCTTCTCTTTTTGCCAGCCCTCCACCCTGCAGTACTTTCTGAAATAATATTTCAGCACTGTGATGATGGAATGGGCTGTGGTGCAAGGCAGATATGATGTCAAAGAAGAAAAAGTTGCAGATGAATTAACTGAAGCCATGTGTGACAGTAAAAAGTAGAGTATCAATAATATGATTGCTTCAGAGTGGGAAATAAACCTGCACCCTGTTAGCTCAAAGAAGGGTAGCTGTGCTTTACTGGAGTCATGGCTCTTAATTGCTACTGATTACTAGTGCTGTCATCACTACTGATATCATTGTATATTGGGATAAGGGACAAGAAGAAGCTGGGTGCATTAGTATCATATAGTCTTGGAAATATATATATATATTTGGTCAAAAATGTATGTACTTTTAGTTAGGATGTGTTTATTATTTTATACTGTTATTATTTAGGGTGTGGGGTTTTTTTTAAATTTAGGGTTAGGTGTTAGATCTTAATTGCCACTGAAAGTAGAGTTTACTAGATAGTTGTCTGTAGTCACATGTTCTTCTGGCTTCTCTGTTTTCTAATATTATAATTCATTGCTGAACATATGGGTGAACATAAATCTGTATCAAGAGATAGTGTGGTAAGCAATGAAAATGTGAAAAAAGTTCTGATAATGCAAAACATCCTGAGATTAAACTGACATGTTTCAGTTATCTTTAAATTTTGTGAAAATGAAAGTAGGTCTATATTAAGATGCAGACTTCTCAGACTAAACTATGAGATACCATGAATGAAGGAAACTTAGCTGAAGACAAATGGAAATAAGAAGCTCAGGAACTGATTTGAAGGTCATTACTGGGCCTTACTTAAGGAAAGAAAGAAAAGATCAGGAAATTTAAGATTCAAATATTGTATAAAAGAGTTCTGTATCTTTCTAAATTAGTAAACATCTCAGGTTTTTGGGAAGAATTTAGATTGCCTTCAAGCAGTCAAAGAAAGCCTGAAGATTTGAGTTAAATGCCTTCGAGATCAGAAAATGAGTAGGTAAAGAAAATTACAGTCAACCTCAGACACAGAGTTAGAACAAAGGGCCCTTTGCTCTGTAAATAAAGAGTCGATATTGTCATTTGTTGTATAATAATAGTATTAGGATGAAGAAATATTACACAGAAACAATATAACAATAATAATAGAGGGTTGTACTGAAATAATATACAAATGCACAAATAAAGTCTTGAGAACGAAGTATCTACCCATCAAGGACTGAAATAACAGTCTAATTAATAGAAATTTGATTTCTGAGTCAAAACTTGTGGGTGATGATAATGGAGAAAGCATGATTAAGGATGATGTGACAGCTTAGTGAAACAAGAAGCAAGCTAAGTCGCTTCATGAAAAACTAGAGGAAGTAAAAAATAAAGGAGACACTTGCAAGAGTATTGAATAAACCATTAAAATCAACACATAGATGATAAGAAGAATAATTAATTGGTTTGGCTGAAACTAATCAGGTGTTAAAAGGATTAACTAAGTGGGCAAGAGTAAGAAGGAAAGGAAATGAGAAAATAGGTCCATTAAGTTTTAAGGGGCTAATGGGCCAAAAAAAAGCTGAGAATTCAGAATCTCCTAAAAAGAAAATAAGGATGTTGAACTCCAAAAAACCCCAGCTCTCAGTTAAAATCAGAATGTGATGTTTTTAATTTCTAAATTAGTTTAGAGGCTGTATTCAACAAAATGTTAGAGACCTGATGTTTTTAATTTCTAAATTAGTTTAGAGGCTGTATTCAACAAAGTGTTAGAGATGTTGAACTCCAAAAAACCCCAGCTCTCAGTTAAAATCAGAATGTGATGTTTTTAATTTCTAAATTAGTTTAGAGGCTGTATTCAACAAAATGTTAGAGACCTGATGTTTTTAATTTCTAAATTAGTTTAGAGGCTGTATTCAACAAAGTGTTAGAGATGTTGAACTCCAAAAAACCCCAGCTCTCAGTTAAAATCAGAATGTGATGTTTTTAATTTCTAAATTAGTTTAGAGGCTGTATTCAACAAAATGTTAGAGACCTACACTCTTAGAATTGAATATACAGGTATTTTTGCTTGTATATTCACTTTCGAGGGAGCACCTGTGTAATTGCACTAGGACCATGTTGTACCTGTCCTGAAAGCTCTGCATGTTGCAAAGGTGATCTGTTGCTGGAAAGCTTCCCTCTGGGACATGTTTCAAAGCAAGTAGCATTCACAGAGTGAATTATGGGCATTATGAAACCTGTTAAAACAGTCTCTGTTCAAGACTTTGGTGGATGAATGACTAATTTGGCATCCTCTTGAGACTTGGGTGGGAGCTAGATGCTGAATTAAGCAGGCTGAAACAGACATGTGGAAGAGTTGAGGGCTGTCGGTGAGGATTTTGGGTGTTTTTAAAGGGATTTGAGTACTTCCTCAGTTTGAAGGAAGTACTGAATTGCTGAATGCAATTATATGGGAGAAAGCTGGGTTGGATAAGTCCTGCTGTGGAGCCTGCCTACTTCTTCTATATAACATGTACCCATTAGCTCAGATAATTTTCAACACATAAAGAGCTGTTAAAAACAACTAACCAAACTGTTTCATTGTAATATTTTTCAGCACACTTCCTTTTATTAGTGAAAGAGATTTGATAGATCCTAGGGTCTTGAAGAACGTAATTAATTTAACACCCATGTCTGCCATGTAGCTGTAACCCCAGGGACCCTGTCTTGGTCATATTTGGTAAGGTGCACAGGAAGAGATTGACTTTGAGAAAAGACTTTATGAGCTTTTCACTGTTTATTTGTTTTATATTATTTAGTTTTTCTCCATTCTTCTATAATCTATCCCTCATCCTTTCTTTTCAGTACCGTGCAGAGATTTTTCCCCTCTGCAGTACCAATCCTTTATCTTTCAGTGTGTGTCTCTAGTGCTCTCATCAGTCTGTTCATTCACTTGTCCATGTGCCGTTTTCCCCCTTATAGTCTGGTGACATGTAAGCTGATCACAGAAATCTATGTTCCTTTGTTCGAAGCACCTAGGCACAGTTCCTCATTTCTTCTTTCTGCCTGACAATTGTGTTCATGGCTTTGTCATCCCACTAAGTGGGAATACAAGAACTGGCAACATCCTGGCATCCTTTTTGAGTGCACGCACTGGTTAGTTTTGTTGAATGCTGTTCTGTCACGATGTTCAAAGCAAATATCTGCTGCAATGCAGCTGTTTGAGCTGCCTGCACTTGGTACTATTTTTGTTTGCAATTCAACATATTTTCTTAAACCTCTTTTAGTAAACTCAGATACATGCTGCAGGCTGATAGCTGTTCAGAGAAAAGCATAATCCCTAGGAGCTGCCTGCCTTGGCAAACATGTATATGCTTTTCAATATGTCAACAGGCAATTATTCTAGCAGTGTTTATTCCCTAAGTTCCCTCAACTCAGCTCAGCAACTGAGTATCTTTTTCATATACCCTCACTTAAAAAAAATAGATGAGTGCCCAGAATTGTGAATTTGTCATCTATGGATTCATGCAGTCACAGCTCAGATGATGTAGTTATTTAACCTTTTACACTCTTTTAGAATTATATTGGAACACCTATATTTCAGGACTAGGATTACGAATTTATATTAGTCTTATGATAATAACTATGAATGTAAGTCCCATATTTTCAAAACCCAGATATTGACATTCTGGAGAGAGTTTTGATTAGCTTTTTTTTTTTCCAATTTCCCTGCCACAGCGCATTCCTGCCTCTGTAAAACAGTTTACCTCCACAATATCAGGAGAAAAGCTACTTCTCTGCTGTTTTTCCCAATCAAGATAATTTCAGATTATTGGACCTTGCTCTGTGCATCCCAGGGCCTCAGTTGTAATTATCCTTCAAAGCTGTAGTTTGTTCCGTAATTAACTTGTTACTGTATGGTTCATGCAGTGTACAAATTGTTCAGATATTTACGTAGAATGGTCTGCTGATTTGAGAATGAATTGAATTATTTTTCTTTTGGAATATTTAATTTTTTTTTCATTAAAATAGTTAAAAAATTGGAAGCTATTTTTCATGTCTTAGCCAATTTAGAAACATTAGAGACTAGACTCCCCACCACTTTCAAAGAATAGAACCTGCTACAATGGATTTTTTTTCACATCATGTCTTGAATTCTTTTTCTGAAGAAAAGTGCTTGTTACAGTGCTTAGAATACTTTAATAGTGTGATAGCAAATATAAACTGCTGTCTAGCATGGAATGATTGCATGCTTGAGATCTGGATATGTTCCCTACCAATGGCAGTACACTGGCATTATCCACTTGGTGGGAAGAAATGTTGAAGAAGGAACAGTGGAGGTAGGACATAGGCCAGGAGCCTTACATAATCTAAGCCTGAGTACATGGAAAGCCTCTTTGCCAGAAGAATTTCTGCCTAACAGCTTTGAAGTAACACTACTGCAACAGAAGCATGCCACTTTTGAACGTGGCTATTTCAATAGATTTGACTATACTGGTAAAGTTCTCGTATCTGTTATATAAGAACACAAACATCTAGTTTGTCTCTTTGTTTTTCCCTTAGTATTCACAGTTTGCTCTGGGTACTTGCAGCATTTAGGAAGAATATCAGTCTGATTTGTTGCCTGCAAGAGAGTCTAATTAAAACAAGAGAGCAGGATGGGAACTGATGACACATAGTGCAGCTGAGCTGCTCCCAAAGCTGAACATGGCAGCTGTGGTTTTCGTCATTTGCAAAGCCTCAGCCAACACGTTGGCCCACAGAGTTAAAATAAATGTCTAATTATGTTGTTTAATTATTTCGGTTCCAAATTCCTGCTTGAAAAGCATTGCAAAAGACGTGAGAGAAGCACTGAGAGCGCCATTATCGTGTCTGCAGCTTCCCGGTAAATCAGGAATCACGATGCTTTCTTTTAGTCAGATTCCTCCCTTCCCTGTGCCTGTGGTCAGGTGGCAGAGGAAGGAGTGTGTGTGCTTGAACCAGTCTCCAGCCCTCTCCCCTCCCTTGTCACTTGGCACTGACTCACAGCACTGTTTTTCAACATGATGCTAATTAGCTGCTGAGTAGTGAGATACTGTGAACTCTGAGAGAAAAGACAGAAAAAGACTTCAAAGATGTTTACCATTTTCCCTCTTTTTTTTTTTTTTTTTTAAATTGTGACCGTAATAAAAAAAGTTCTTATTGCTGCTGTCTGGATCAAGCAATTTCTTGTGTGCAGGAAGACATTGCTCCAGGTTATTCCAGGGTGAGGAGGTCATGACTTTGTTCTTTGCTTTCCATGGGGCGGGCCAAAGAGAGGGAGCAAATATGGATTGCTGTGCTATATCTGGTGGCTATAATTGGACAGGGTGGTACTAGTGTGCCACGCAGAGGAAAATTGATGCAGAAAGAGAGACTGAGATTCCTGCATCAGGACAACCTCTTGGGAAGACTTGTTTGGTCTAAGTCCAGTTTGGGGCACTGACACCTTTTCATGCACAGCTTGAGCAAATGCTCTTGGTTGAAGAGAAGAAGACCATTAGGTCCTTCAGAATGTTTTAGCCCGTATTCACAAAATTATTTGCCAGTAAATTGGTTGATACTATCTTGATTAATGGGTCCACTGCCTTTAGATAGAGGTTGTCTATCAGTTAAGCTGATTGTGAACCAAATGTTCATCAAAACTGTCTTTATCCAAAACCTTGGAAATAAAGTGACTTTTCACACACAAGTGGTTCCCACTGGTCATGCATATTTAATTAAGTGGTGGCCCACTTCTGCCATACTGTGTTATTCTTAATTTGCCTTTCTTCAAATAGCTAAATAAGAGATGAATGTTGAATACATTGTCAAAATGTAGGGGAAAAAGTCTTTTAGAAAGACTTTTATTTTTTTATCTGAGTCTATTTGTCTTTTGTTTTCCTGATGTTAATGGTCTTCCCTCCCCTGTTTGGAAAATTCTGCACAACATAGAACCAATATAGTAAGTGTCCCACTTGCTATTAATTTGTGTGATAAAGAACATCTCTGAATTGCTCAGGGAACACTTTGAGTCAACAGTTTGCATTCATCAGATTCATGATTAACACACAAATTAACTGTAGCTGATGTACTTGGTTAGTTATCATGAGATCATTGTTTTATTCTCCCACAAACTGAGTTTCACATTTCTCGTAATTATGCTGAGACCTCTTTGTTTTTACATGGAACAAATAAGAGAGGAAAATGAAAGCTAGAACTTCAAAAAGTTAAATTTTTCTGCATCCAGTGTTTTGGCTTTTGTTGATTGATGAACATTTTGCATTCCAAAGGGATTTACTGTAATTAAAGTTGTTAATTATTGCAAAGAGAAACTGGCTGAAGAGAAAAAATATTTGTCTCCAGAGTTTAGTGCCAATTTGCTGCTGATCCTTCTTCAGCTAAGGGAATATTGATACTATGAACAATGACTGCACATCACAGTCAACTGAAAAGCCAATTGATTTCTTAATGCTTCTTTTGGAGCATGTAGTCAGTCAGTGATATTTGCCTTTTCCAGTCAAGCTATTCTGATTTTAATTCTCAGGTTCCTCTCCAAACTAGAAAATTTCAAAAAGACTTTCTGGAAAGTCTAAGTAGAAGGAAAAGTTGGTTTAATTTCTTTTACTCTAGTCTGAGCCTGTGAGGAGTTCAAATGTGATGACTGCATAGAAATCTTGGTGCTTATCTAAGAGTTGTAGGAATTTAAATGAAAGATTTTTATTTATCTTAAACTGGAGATAGCATAAATTAGAATTTGACAAAATGCACAATTGGGAGCAAAATTAAATTAAATTTTTTCAGCTGCCCTTGGGTCTCTAAACCTTGTCAGTCCCTTTCCTTGTTTCTCTTTTTTCATGTGCACCTCTGAGTAGTATTCTATTCTCACATGTATTTCAGGTATTTCAGGATTTATTCATGTATATTTGTTTAAACTCTGCAATCCATAAATGTGTAGATTGTTGTTAGCATTTATCCAGATACCAGCCACAATTCCTTTTATCTTGACCATTATTTTCATATAATTCAAAGTAAATCTAAAACAGTACTTCATTTTCTGCACCTTTTAGCAGTACACTTCTACAAAAGAAGTGAAAACTGCTTTTTTTTTTTTTTTTTTTGTGAGGGAGAATTACTTAAGGAATGTTAAAATATATCATGATTACTCCTGCTCACTAAAATCCCTGATCTGATCGCGGGTCAAAAGAAGTTGAAGGGGGCCAAAATCAATGTTAACTGTACTTGTCCAAATGTGAATTTTCTCCTAAGCATGCAAAGCAAGGTAATTAATCAACACACCCCATGCTGGACCTCTGCTGGTGTGGCCACTTCACATATTGGTTGGTGAGGATGCACTCTCCTCATTTTAAAGGCTTACACTTTCCACTGCCAGCTGTAAAGCAAAAGGACTTTACAGGCGTCATGAGGCCGGCGTGGTAGGATGTGATGCTGCAACACACAACTAGTGCTCAAAAGACTGGGTGTTTTTGCAGCTCATCTCTCTGCTCTCTGAAGATGCATTACTTATCAGATGCAATGAGTATGAGGCCTCTAGACAGGAGATCTCATTGTGCCACAGGGCCCAGAAAGGCAACCATGCTTCCCAGGGACAACAATCCTCTTTCAGCTATGAATATGTGTGCAAGAGGGGACTACAATTAATATTGCACAATGTATGCTTTGAAAAATACTTCATCAAAACTGTGTCAGCTTTAAATTTTTAAGTTGAATTTTATCCTGGATGTTCAAACATTTTGTTAAGTAATGGATATATCCAGGTTCTTGGATTCTAGAGGAGTAAAACTTTGACAGCATGTCAATGGCGCATCCTGTGAGCATCCAAAGAGCAACAAATGAGATTTCCAAGGTAAGTATACAATTAAGATATCAAAAGCGACTTTGAAACCTGTTATGTTAAGGATAGCTTTCTATATCACAATCCATGCTTGGAAAATGTTGTGGATCATCTTTTTTTCTTTTGAAAAGGCTGCAGTAACATGGGAATGGAGGAAGGACAAAACCAGAATGTAGTATATTCAGACTTCTTTTCTGCCAGCCTGTTAATGCTGGTTACCTTTATACAGCTTTTCTGCTGTTAAAATTAAAAGAAAATCCCTCTCTTACTTTTCAATGAAAAATTGAAAAGACTGAAATGGACACATTCCTGCAAGGTCTTCCTATCCAGGACATCTCTGGAATTTTCTGGTACTTCAGTGAAACATTTAGGTGTCCCACATTGTTTCTTTTCCAGTTTTCAGTATTCCCCTCATGGGGATGGTCACTGGCTCCCTGACTCATTATGCCATACAATCTCTTTCAACTTCAAGTGTATGTTTACATAGCTAAATCAAGAGCTCTGTAAATTAAATGTTCTACTAAAATCCAGGCCGAAGGCTGCCATTGGTGGATGCAAATTTTTCCTACGAATCTATTGCCCTCTCCAATGAGAAATTGCCATAGATCTCCCATATTCTAGATTTCTTATTTATCCACAGAAGTAGTTAGGTCAATCTCAACTTCAACTTTCAACTTAAAATGACATGAGAGCAGCTTTAGATATTTCTGTTGTAAGTTTCCAAACGACACTGCAGCATTTTTTGAGTGCTAATACAGCAGCTGCAAGACATGAGTTGTATCACTGTGAAGGCTGGACAACTTCACAGTGGGGATGCCAGTACCTGCCTGGGACTAGATACAAAAAGGGCTTACTTGCTTTTTGAGATTTGCAGCAGCTAACTTGAGTCTAGAAATGAGGAAGAACTCTTAAAGAGGTCATCCCTCTTGGATAAAGAGTAATTTGGCTATTACTATCAGGCAGTTACTACCCTGACTTTTACCTTATTGTAATGGTAGCCAGAATTAAATGCATGAAATTCGGGCAAAATTTTAACATAATTAGTAATATTCCCGGTGTATTTTCTAAATACATGACTGAGTGAAATCCTAGCTAATTATTTTCATTTTTTTCTTGTAATTGAACACTTTTGGATTATTTTTTTGCTTAGAAACAATTTTTATTCTTTAATACTCATTAAAAATCATGACCAAGGTGCACAGTGTAGCTTTGAAGAGTCTCACAAGTTTTCTCTTTCAAGATTCAAAGCATCAAAATTGTGATCCGGCTAAAATTATACATAAATCTTCTTCAGAATGTTTGCTATATGATCTCCTAGTTTGTATTTCTCCAATATTACTTGTTATTTAAAATACAGCTTACCCTGTTTTGTTTTGATGCTGAATTTCATGTTACAGTAACATTAACACACTCCAGATAATTCATTTCCAGTTGAGCTTCACTCTGCTTGAGTGCTTAAGAAACCATTTGGCTTTCTGTTTTGTACCTTTTAATGCCTCCTGCAGTCTGCAATAACCATTCAAGAAAATCACTGCTTGTCATGGCCTATTGGTTTAAATTAAAAAACTAAATTTGGAAACTCTACATGCTTAGCTATCAGTTTTTTTAGTGTAAAGCTGTCCCACCATGGGAAATTGCCAATGGACTTCACTATCGCTGAAAAAAATCAGCATTAATGGAGTAGAAACAGAGTAGGAGAATATTTTGGCTCTGTCATCTTGGTGAAATATAGAGTGGATATAAATGTGAAACCTGCCAAGTCTTCTAAACAATCCAAGCTATTTTAAAGCAACCTCTGCCTTGGGGGATTGAATGCACCATAGAGACCCTGAGGTGGCATGTGACATGGCAGTACCAGGCAGAGATACACAGGTCAGGAAGTACTGCAGTAATATCAGCAAAGCAGCGTGCCTGGGCCAGTGCAGTTACTGCCTGCATTTCTTCCTGTCTGGTGTGTCCAGCTTGTGCTATGTGATAATCATGCCTCTTGGAGATAGCTTTTTTGGAGATGTATCTAATGGCTGGGATGTAAACACAGAAATTCAAGAGCATTCTAAGTCACCACAGCATTTTGCCTTCAGGACAGCCCCCAAACCCCTTTTTGCTTGGCTTGGTCTACTCATGTGGTCCCTAAAATCCTGAGGAGACTGAGTGTCAACAGAGCAAATTTGCAGCCTCTGGATGCCATCCAGAGGAACCTTGACAATCTTTAGAAGTGGGCCTGTGTTCGAGACCAAGCGCAAGGTCCTGCACCTGGGTCAGGGCAATCCCAAACACAAGTTCTGACTGGATGGAGAATGGATCAAGAGCAGTACTATGGAGAAATACTTGGAGTGTTGGACAAGGAACTTGACATGAGCCAGCAATGTGTGCTTGGATCCCAGAAGGCCAACCCTGTGCTGGGCTGCAGCCAAAGCAGCATAGCCACCAGGTTAAGGGAAATCATTCTGCTCCTCTACTCCTCTCTCATGAGACCCCATCTTACTTTCTACATGCAACTCTAGACCACCTAATGTAAGAAAGTCATGGCCCTACTGGAATGAGTCAACAGGAGGGCCATGAAGATGCCCAGTGGACTGGACTGCTTCTTCCCCTATGAGGACAGGCTGACAGAGTTGGGGTTGTTCAGCCTAGAGAAGAGAAGTCTCTATGGAGACCCTACAGCAACCTTCCAGTAGCTACAGTGGCTACAAGAGAGCTGGAGAGGGACCTTTTGCAAGGGCATGTAGTGGTGGCACAAGAGGGAATAACTTCAATCTGTAGAAGGGAATATTTACATTAGTCTTAGAAAGAAATTCTTTACCTAGAAGGTATCAGAGCACTGGAATAGGTCCCAGAGCTGTGGATGAACTATCCCTGGAAGCATCCGAACCAGGATGGGTGAGGCTTTGAGCAACCTGTTCTAGAGGAAAGTGTTCCTTCCCACAGCAGGGCACTTGGAACTAGGCAGTGTTTGAGATCCCTTCTGACCCAAGCCTTGCTATATTTCTATGAAAGTGTCACATCCAGAGGTGGGTATTAAAGGTCTCATTTCTCCTATATATCTAAGATTACTGCATCTGCCATTGGAAAGGAATATGACCTGATCTGTACTACAGAGGAAAGTGGATTAGTAAAAGCACGTAACCAAGGGTACACACAGTTGGTATGTAAAGAGTGGCAATCAAGTCTGTAAGAGCTCTTGCCACAACCTCAGCATTGTGAAGTGACTCTAGATAGCTGAGATCAGTGAAGTGCTCAATCTAGATTATTACACCTGTGTATCTGCCTGGTTTATCAATGCTTACACTTGGCAGGTTGACTTCTGGTCAGTCTGAAGGGCAATTTCCCTTACAGCATCCTACCAAATACCATCTAGGCATAAGTTTATGTACAAAACTGAAAATCCAGGCATTTTTAGGCTTCACTTAATGGATAGGATGGTGTCCCTTGTAATAGTGTGGTAGAAGCCTGTATTGGGAAAAGAAGTTAGTTTGCATGTAAAGTTTTAGTCACACCATTGGGATGAGAGAAGTCTGGATTAAATATTTTCAGTAGATCCGTCCTGTCCCAGGGGGATGCCCTCAAGAAGCACAGAGCATTGGGTAAGTTGTGACCTGTTAAAACTGTGCTCTAGTTCAGGTATACAGTGTTAAAGTTCTATGGATGCCAGAAAGAAAAGTTCAGTTTTGTCCTTAGTATATCTACCTAGTGTTTTCAAGCAGATTCTCTTCAGGTGCCTTGCTGGCTCTAGGATAATCAGTAATCTGAAAGGCAGGATGGATCCGCTTCCACTCCAAAGCAACTAGAGAATATCCAACCTGCTGATAGAGCAGGCACCTCTTAAATAAGGGCACCCAGGTCTGAGGTACCTGGAGAAGGCCTTAGACTCTAGTCAGCAACCTCCAACTGTCTCTGGGCTTGTAGCTGTTCTCCTGCATCTATGTCACAGAAATCATACCAAGTTTGGATTGATCACAGCATGATCAAAGCCATGCTGTGACAATAAGCAATTGGAGGTTCTCTTTTTTCTGTTCCTGGCTAGACCACTATAGAGACCACCACAGTGTTTATAGCTTTATAACTTAGTTATCTCAGGTCACATCACATGCTGTGTATTGATTGCAAATTGATTTTTGCCAATTGTGTAACTCTAACTTTTAAAAGTAAAGTTATTGCAGAATTATATTTGAAAGCCTTTTCTCTTCACTCAGTGTTAGCTCATACGCTCTATCATTTTTTTCTCTTTTGTCATCAGTTTAGCATGAAAAGCTGTTCCATATTTAGTAGACATTTCCGTTTGCAGATTTTTTCTTTTTAATCTTAATCTTTTTGTAAAACAGCATAAATCTTAATACATAAAGGATTAATATGTGCTTTTCTTTTCAGATGGTGTGAGCATTACCATTCCATAAATAGCCCAATTTCCCTCCTGAGTTGATAAGTAGTCAAATACTTCCACTAAGGACATTTTTACTTTATCATCCAGAAAGTGAACAAATTTAAATTTAACTGGCAATTATTGGTGATGAATTGAAGTAAAATATATGAGTGTTTTTATAATTTAGTTTTCTTAATCTCATCCTCATGCTGATAAGTAATTGCTTGAGAAACCATCAAGGCAAAAGGCTCATAACAGGCTCATAGATTCTTATTACTGTGGCCTCTACCAATTTATGTTGCATCAGCATCATCCACCAAGAGATTCTAGCCTCTGATCCCAGGAACTTTAAAATTATTTTTAATTGCCTTAAGGTTCTATAAAGAATATAAATATTAAAACTCAACATCACTATGAAATTTCTGTGTTCAGCAGCTGAACTGTCACTATGGGACATCTAAAAATCATGCTGAATTCCAGACATGCACATACCCTGTGAGATTTCATCTCATTTTGTTAGTTACATACTCTGAAGGCTCAGTCTCTATGAAATCATTAAAATCATCTCCTGATCTTCAGTTCATTTGGTAATGTTGCTTTTTTATTCTGAAGTTTGGCAAATATAGCAAGTTCTTCCAGGCTCAGGGGGCCTGTTTCTTTAGTTCCAAGAAAGATACTTGTGGAGCCAAACCTCAAAATTCAAAATGTGACAATAGATAAGAGTGGAGTGTCTACCACCTGGTATTCTAGGTATGGTACAGATAATTGCAAATAAAACCAGGACTGGTAAATATTTGTACCAGTGGAACCGAGTCTGGAGTGAGAGTATGTTGTGCCAGGCTATATTCTACTAATTGGGAAAAGAGACAACATTTAGGGGTCCAGCTGATATAGCAACATGCCAGAGCTTTAATAAGCAAGTTAAACAAGTACTTGGCTCTCTTAATTCTATTACATTCTAAAATGCCTTTAGGTATAACAACATGGTCAGACTTCCTCTTGGAGAATGATCATCTGATTTTGGTTACCTACACTGAGGAAAGATGAACTTGAAACATGGCTGATGCAGAGTAAGAACACTAGAGTAGTTAGAGTGAAGTTATATGGAAGAAGGTTAGAATAGTTAGAGTGAAGTTATATGTAAGAAGGTTAGTAACATTCTTATATATATATATAAGCTCTGCTTGTGTTGCCCCATCAGATTAGGGCTGAAAGATGACAGCTGACTGATAATCTAATTAGTACCCAATATATTGGAGATTCAATATTAGGTGAAGAAGAAGGTGACTGATTGATAATTGTTTTGGTACACTTTATCCTGAGTTGGACGACTTTTCATTCTTTTTTTCATATTTCTAATTCAATTACTGTTCTTAAGATTGCTTATGCAGAAGCCAAAAGGTAGACTGGCTTTCTTTAAATTTATCTGAATTCAGAAAGCAGACAAATAGCCTGTAAATGATACTATTACTTATTTACTTTTTCCTTGAGATACATATGATGCCTAAGTCTTAGCTTTCACTTTTTTCAGATTCTGTGTGGCCTAGGGGTGTAGTTCTGAGCCTTATATTAAGTGTTAGTAAGCTTTCTTAACAGAGTAGATAGACAAAACGAATCCTTTTCCTGCTGGAGACCAAGGATAATGGATACAAGTTTTCAGGCATAAACAACAGGAGACTGAAGAAAGAAAACAAGAAGGATGAGGTCTCACAACCTGAAGCTGTAATTGGACAATTAAACCCCAATATGCAAATGGACCAAAATGTATAAAAGTGTAAGACCTTGTGACCAGTCCATTTTGTGACTATTTTAAGTCCACCTTGGGTGTAGCCCTGGCCAGGCTCTTGTACTGCCCAAGGTGTTAAAGGCCCTTCAATAAATGTCTACTTTATTCTCTAGTTCTGTCCAGTCTCTGTTCCAGGTCAGCCTTTCCAAGGCATCACATAATATTAATTTCCTTCTTCAAAGTGTATGAAAAAAAATCAAATGTATTTCAAACACTATTACATTACAGTTTGGGGCTTATTTGTCCTCACATTGAGCAGATGTAAATGGTATAGGAGACTACTTGTGAAAAGCCAGATGTTCATACTTTTCTTATTCCAGAGAAGGAATACTCTGATCTCCTTTTGATTATTTTATACCTTGGAAATTGACATTCCTCTAAACATCAGAGTACAAATAAAAATCTGTTGTTTTCTATACTTGGTAAATAGGTTTTTCAGACTTGAAATAATATGACTATCGTGAAATTGGTAATTTGTTGTTCCTGCTATTGTTCCAAGCTATTTAAAATTAGTCAAATACGCTGCAATAGGCAGTCTTAGGATTCCTTCTGAAACTGTATTTTTCTAATGTGCACTGCTCTCAATCTCTTTTCATAACATTTGACTGTGGTATATAATTAACATTCATGTCTTTAATTTGGTGTCACAGCTCAGGAATGATACTTTCCAGTTTAGTGCATCCACTGAGACTTTTCAAACCATGCATGTCTCATTCTTTCTCCCCCTCTCCCTGTAGTGGGATGGAGAGGAGAATTGAAAGCACTAAAGTGAAAATCACAGTTTGAGATAAGAACAATTTACTGGAAACAGCAATGAGATAAGAAAGTGAACAGTAGAAACAGAATTATTGATAAGAAAGTGTACAAGATAGGCCAACGGTTCCCATGTGATTGCTCAGAACCAGTGTCACCTGCCAGACTTATTTAATCAGATGGGACCCCTTCTCCAAGAAGAAACTCCTTTATCCACATGCCCAGCAATGACATGAGGTGGTATAGAACAAACTTTGGCTCCTGGCCATACCCCCTCCTGGATGCTGCAAAGATTAACTCTGTCTTGTCTGAAACCAAGACTTTTGGTTAAAATATACAGTCATGCTATATTGCTCAGAAGGACACAGGACTATCCTGATGGATAGATGCACACCTACATTCCCAGCTACATGTGTTTCTTTTTTAAGTTTTGCTGATGCATCTCCATTCTGAGCATTTAGCTTTCTTCCCGAGTTTGCAACATCCATAACTTCTTCTGGATGAAATGAGTCAGGATTTTTCAGGAAAATTAGTTTCAGATCTAGTAAGGTAGCTACATTAAAACAGCAATGAGGAATATCCCTGCTCTGGCAATCACCTAAGTCAGGAAGGCTACAAAATTCATGCAGCAGCTGTAACTAGGTCACAAAATTTTCCTTAGTTTTCCTTTAAAGGTAAATTAGAAGCTCCATGGTTTAAACAGAAGCTATGTCACTGATTTGAGCTTCATCGAGATTTGCATGTAAGGTGTAGCAGGGCTTAACCCCTTGCCCTCTCTAGAGGTGACTACAACTCTCTCTTAAACACTTCTACAGAGGAGGCAAAGATTTTTTGACCTAAAGTAGTTTCCTGTCTAGAATCTCCAAATTTTAAGAAAAACACACAACTGAAAAGTGATGGAATTTTCATTTCAGAAATTTTCAGAAATTTCAGAAAATCTCAGAGTTTTCATTTCTCCTTAAGACAGAGATAATTTCTAAATCCTTTAGTCAAATCTCCTGGGATGTATAGGTGCAAGTGTTATTTGTCTTCATACAAACCACAGAAAACTCACTTTCAACATTGTGTTTGAACAGTGAGATGGTGTATAGTGTATTGGTTTATGTGAACACTCCAGTTGTGGTCTGATGTAAAAGGTGATCTGAGAAGAGAATATCTATGGTCACTTGGACTGATGGTCCAGTTGTGACCAAGCAATTTCCTTACAGCAGGAGCTGTCTTTCAAAAGACTGCTAATTTATTTACTATTTATTTACTATATAGGTGTTAAAATTCTTTTAATTAATTAATTAAAAGGCAGTTTAGAGAGTTGCTAGACCTCTGTATGGAAGGTAAAGCTGTTTGCACTTATTTGAAACAAAACTTAATTGCTATTAAACTCTAATAAAATAAAAGAATATTTCACAAAAGGGCCAATGAAGGAAAAAGTAAGCTTTGAAGATTCTGTATATTTTTTCTCCCAGAAAAATAAAATAATTTAAAAATACTGAGTATGTATGAAGTCAACTACATATTCACAAGCTGAGGCTTGACCAAGAGCACTATATGAAGGTGTTGAGTCAATATGGGAATGACAGTGGCTGATTTTGAGTCCAGCCAAGCATGAATGGCCTTCATGGGTTTTTTGTTAGTAATTTCCCCATCCTTTCAGAGCTGTTGAAAAGGTAGAGTTATGAACTCATCTTTATTATACTAGCAGCTCTGTACTACATCTGCCTAAGTTTTATAATATTGTGCATAGCCTCTTCCTGTATTCAAGATTTCCAAAAATAAAGGTATAAGATCCTAAAATACAGCTTAATAGCTGCCCAATTTATCACTGTTTTGCACTGTGTTGACATTACAGAAACATGAACTTGCAGAATACCCAGATTGCAACAAGATCAAGAACAATCAAATTCAGCATTCTGATAAATTTTGTGTTACCTTTTCTACTGGCTTTGTATAAAGAAGTATATGTCTATGCAAAAATCCAAAACCAAAAAGCAAAACAAAAAATCCCCAACCCCAAACAACCTCATATAGTAAGTTTTAAATCTAAATTCCTTCTCACTGATTTTTCCTTTTTTAATTTTTTTTTTCTTTCTCTCTTCTGAGGTTGGAGCAGTTAACCTAATGCTGTGGTATTTAATGAAATTAGGCTAATATTGGTATAGCATTTTCTAGCAAGAATAGATACTCCAGCAAATATTAGTGCTAGTTAGGATTTCACTTCTGAATAGGAAACTAAACTCTTTACCTCAGCCTTTTCATTTAGCAAATAATGGCTATATTGAACTGTACAATCAGTATAATTCCCATTTTTATAACTTTATCTAGCACATTAGAGGAGTGGAGTTGCTATAGGACTTTTCTCTTTTTGTGCTTCTACACCTCAAATGGTAAAAGTCAGCGTCAGGGTCTCAGTTTTTAGCCGCTCTCCATATCTGAAATCTCTAGTAAGGAGATGATAAATTGAGAAGGATCATGAGATGCTTGTTTCTGGGCTGAGATCTGCTTGAAATGCAGTTGCTACTCTGTGGTACAGTCACCTTTGGTAGCAGCTCACTGGGTTTGCTTGCCTTACAGTTCCTGAGACCTTACTCTTCTACCTACAAGGGAAGTGAACATACCCATAGGGCATGTTCTAGTCAAATCTGCTTTCACTCCACTTTATTGTTACTAGCATTTGATTACTAACATATTTTAGCTGGTTTGTTTTTTTCTATTTGAATACAGAGTGTTCCATTTCAAGATGTTGCTCTCTATGGACTTTTGCAGAGATAATTTTGAGTTCTTTATTGGTATTGCTGAGATTATAGATTTTCAAATATCAGTGTCATATGATTTCCTGATAAGCTGTCCTACCCTGAAGCTGGATGTTCCTTCCTCCTGGCCCTTGGTTATGGGAATAAGCTGAGAAGATTCACCTGATTTTAATGAGGATGGTCTTAAGTGGAGCAAACCCCTTTCCTGTTGGTTTCTGCTCTCTGAGGTTAGGGTGGTATATTTTCCTGGTTTTGCCCACGAGATGTTTTCTGATGAAAAATCATGTGAGGAGAAAGGGGATCTGCAGCTTGATTCACCATTACTTCAGACTTCACAAATGCCCAGACTGAGAATTTGCAGATGGAGAAGTTAACTGATTTTTCAAAAATCACTGGTCTTACTGTGAGCTAACTATGTTGCTGCCAGCCTTTGTTACTGCCCCACTGTCTCAGTGGGTGGAAGTGGCACAGGGGAGGAGTTCCATCCATCTTTCAACAACTCAGACTCCCAACCCACTGGCAGAGGGGTGTGAAAATTGCTGCTGTTTGAGATGGGTGACCTTAGCTGAGGCTGTCACCTGTGTGAACAGTTCTTTCACCAAGGCGGGCAGTAAGGAGAAAGGTCTGCATGTGGCTCTGGTTTGTTACTCTGCCAGCCTGTCTGTAACCAGCCTGTCTGTGGGGCCCCTGGAGATGTGAGCAGTTTTTGCTGTCCCCAGCTGCCTGCTATGAAGTACAGTTGCCTGTTTGCTGGCTCCTGTGATTAAACAGCACTGTTTGATTTAGTACCATCTAATGCTTATCTTGATAACAAAGACATACAGGACAATAGAAGATTAAATTAAATCATCTGCAAACACAGTGACCCACTTTCTATTTTAAACAGAGTAGAAGTGTTTAAAATATACATTTTTTTCATTTGCCTCACAGAAGAATGTATTGGGAAGAAACGGTTATGCTTTGCATAATACTCTTAACAAGAAAAAGCTAATGTGATATGACAAATTATATGTAGAACTGCAATGATAAAATAATTTGATCTTCTGGAGATTATTTTAATAGTTGCTTTTTGTCTTTCATATGCAAATAGACAAGTGCTGGTCTTATAAACCATTTTCCATCTAAGAGAGTGACTTATTAGCTACCTTGTTAATAACATTCTCAAAGTGTCTTTCCCAATGCAGGGAATATATATATATATATATATATAGGAAGGATCTAGCCAGGATGACTGTGTTCATTGCAGTTTAGACTTCATATTCATACATATACATATTTGAAATTCAGAGAAACAGGTAAAATAGCAGCTAAAATTTTGATCTTGCTGTAGAAGCAGATATATTGCTAATTTACCAGGTAGAAAATGCTGAAACCTATGATAGAATGATGCCACCTACTTTATCATAAAACAGTTTCACTATCTGTGTCAATTTGTATGGAAGATAATTACTCTTGTTTTAAATAATTGCAGGTATCAGTGCAGAGCCTTGAAAAACAGGGAGCGTGTTCAAAACCAACAACATTTTCACAAATTAATGGTGCTATAATTTTCTTAGAAGTTCTTTTCTTTTTCTGCTTATGCAACTATCTATCACTCTTTGCCTAATGTGTGCGTATCATATGCTCATCTGATTAATTCTTTTTTTTACCTATTTTCTTGATTTATTAAAATGAAATGTCTTAGCTAACAGGCAAAATCATATTTTAAGAAAAGATTTCTACAAAGAGACAAGTGTTGCCTTAGTTGTCTCCTGGTTGTACAGTGTTTCTTTCTCATCAGCTACTTTCTTAATTCTGTTGTGTAAGTAGACCATTAAAACAGAAAAAATACTTCTTGACTCCTATCAGCATTTATGACATCTTTAATGTATGTTTAATGTATGTATCTTGCTGGCCCAAAGCAAACCACTCATCAGTTAAACTGTAAGCCTCCAAACTAAACAGGCTAATCTTAAGTTTACCTTCAACAATATTAATATAAATATGTTATGCATGATACTGAGCCAGTGGGCTTTTTTTAACAAAAAACAGTGAGGCTGAAAGTAGAGGGAAAAGAAAGGCTATTTTGTCTGTGTCTGTGTCCTGTCCTGAAACTCTTCTGTGATGCTGTTCCCAAAGGATGTAAAAATCCCTTTAGACTGCAGTGACTTTTTGCAATGACAGTTGAGTCATATTTTTGTCAGGTTTTATGGTGTCATTTTTTTATGTCTAAGAACTAGCTTGCTAAATTTAAATTTATTCTTCCAAATTATAAAGGAATTGTTAAGAACAGTCAGAAGACTTTGCTAAATTGATAACCTGTCTCAAATACAAAATAATCAACCTATTTTATTTTAGCTTGGTTTTTAGAATGTAAATAAATTTTGCCCATTGTTGAAACCAATGAAACTCATTTTTTATGACTTTTATCTACATTCCCTGGTGCAGATGGATTGAAATCACAACACAAGCTTTACCTTGACACTTGCACATCTTTGCTTCTCTCTCTGGCCACCTGTATTAACAAGACTTAGTAACTTCATGAAACCAGGAAAAAAAATACAGTGTAATTAAGAATATTAAGTTAGGAAATAAAGTAGGGTTAAAAAATGTTTAAGATATTAAAGACACTTCTTAACATCTTTATGGTATTTACAACAGCACATTCAACTTTGTCATATTTATCTGATAAATGGCAATGACTGGAAAAGAGGAAGAGCTCACAAGGATACAGACAAACATAGATATTCACACAAAGATGTGAATCCTTGGTGACTTTAAACCTCATTTCCTTGAGGCAAAGTCCGAGTAGGGGCAATTTCAGCTCATCAGTTAAATGGAAGAAAATCTATGATGAAGCTTAATAGAGCCCTTGTTCGTCAACATTAAGCCTGCCTGCAATTTAACCTGAAAATGCTGAAAGTTGTAGCTTACAGGAGTAATGGATGTACCTGGTATTCAGGGCATTAACACAGATTTTTCTTTATTAGTTATTTTTTAGCTTGAGCTTATGCTCAGTAAAACATGCTGTCAAATCTGACTAAATGATATTTATCATTTATAGTCCAGAAATATAGAAACAGAAAAGATAAAATATTGCATTTACTTAGTGATATTAAATGACCAGTAGCTGATTATCATAATAATCATTCTTCAGATAACTCTTACCCACAATCTCCTGGGGGAGTGTCCCACACATTAGAGATATAAAATATTCTGTGAAACTTGATATGTCTAAATTTCCCTTGTTGGTGCTTGTGTAAAAAAGCACTTGCTCTGGGTACTGAGATCAGATCAGCAGATCTACCAGATCAGCAGGTAAGATTTTGACTTGATAAGACTTGGTTTCAGAAACCCAGCTGTGCCTAAAAAGGGAATTTGGCAACTATGTTTACGGCCCTGAGTCTTGTCCTTTTTGCCTGAAGGAAAGACTTAAATAGATCTGGGAAGGGAGGTACTGAAGGCAGCTGGCAGATATTTTGAGAAGCAGAGCATCCTAACTGTTGGATGTGAGCCCTTCAATCCCTTCCTGGATTTGGGTCACAATTCATCTCCTACTGCAATAAGACATAATTTCAGAGGGGGGAAAAGCTACTACGTGTGCATATAGAGCCTGTGGGTTTCTTTTATCTTAGAAGCTACTAAGTTTTGGGGCCTTGTAGCAAGCTGTTCATTAAATACTTGCAAATTCTTTATTCCCCATCTCTGATATTAAATTTACTGACAGGTGGAAATGGAAATGTAAGATATGTAACTGCTTAGAAGCCCTTTAGGGTTTCTGCTAGCTGTGGGGAGGTGGGTACTGGTTTCTGCCACCATGGCATGGCAGGTTCCTGCCCATTATTAAACTCAGCAGGGTTTGGAATTAGCTAGTTAAAGAAGTCTTATGCTCCAAAGGGTTAATATTGCTATATTTGCCTTCTCCTGGGAAATAAATGCTGCCTGGTGTGGGTGAAGAGAAAAATGAGCAAAATATGGATGTCTTGGTCAGAGAAAAGTGATTAGTTCCTCATTAAAGAGTCAGAGAGAGAGACATTGTAACTGTAACTATAGAAACCACTGCATATATGATCCTCTACCCACCTCATTGTAACCCACGTGGTTTCAACAAAGGTTTCAAGCTACTGTTACTAGTTTGTACAGCCATCCCTCTAACTGAAGAGTCACATAATAAACACTTTTCAAATATCCATATATATATATGTATTTTTATATTTACATATGTCCACAGACTCAGAGAAACTGAATTTCCTTGTGATTAGCTAAACAGATGGATAAAACCACCAGTATAAATATCCATCAGTGGTATTTGGAATATTTTTTTTCTTGCTGACTAATGTAAAATAAATGCCATAATGACTCAGGAACCATGTCACCATTTAAGAAAACTCGTACCTCTGCATATATTTCTATTCTCTGAGCTATTACATGTTTAATTTCAGCTGCTTCCTTCTAATAAGATTCCATTAACATTTAAAATTTGAGTATGTCTCAGAAATCCTGCTGCCTATATCAAAGCAGGTTTCTGATGTTTCTCAAGTCGACAATGCCATTAACCTGTTCCACTGCACTCTGCACTTGGCTAACTGCGTTAATACATGATACTGCTCACCTACTTGGAATGAAATGACTAACATTTAGCCCACTGATATGATCAAGCATAAATCTGAAAAAGACAAATCGCTGAGAAATGTTCTCCCTTCGAAGGAGGTTGTGGCAAGTTTTACAATATTCATCCTCCTCAATATGGCCAAAATATCCTGTTCTGTACTAAAATTGAAGGGCAAATGTGAGTTAAATGTAATGCCTTAGCAGCTATTTCCAAATCCTGTATTTTATGGACTTCTAGCTAAAAATTCTGAGAGCTTCTAGTCAGCAGAAATTAACATCTTTGGTTTGAAACTGATATTGCCAAATAGCAAGTCCTTCCATTTAGTTCTGATAACGAAACTACTTAGCTGTAATAGATATATCAGCATTAAGGGGACCAAATTTCAATTGAAGCCTACCTAGAAAGTCTTTGGTCATGTGAGGGGATACTATAGTGGCTGAAATGCCAGAGAGGATCAAATACGTTTCTAAACAATTTCTTTTTACAACAGAGGAATCTAAGTCCAGCCTCCTAGTCTTACAATCATGAATATACTTCCAGTCACTGAAATGCAGGGGGTTTTATGGGTCACAAGACCTATTCTGATAGCTTTTTATAAAAAACTTTTAGACAGTTCACTGAAAAGTGTTAATTTTTCACAGTTCTCAAACAAACTCCTGCGTGTTTTCTGCCTTCCCTTATCTTTTAGAGTGAAAAAAAATCGTTTTGCCTCAGTGGAATGCCTCCACTAGCCTGAATACCAAGGCAAAATTTCACTGAAATGTGAGCTCCGCTGAATTTTCTTCTGTTTCCAAGAAGGTGCAGATTTCCTTCTTTCCTGAGGAAAAAAAAAATCAGGCTCTTCAGGTTCTGGACCTTCCTGGCCCAGTTCCTGGGCACAAGTTGCAAGTCACCCTTTGTATCTATTGGGCCATGCAGTGAGTTACCCTGGCCCCCACAGTGAGCACTGGCCATGGTGACTCCTGGGACATTCAGTTTGCTTTTCTTGCATGCCTCCTGATCTGGGAGCATGTGGAGGCTGAAGTTTCTGAGGTATCCAGAACTTTCAGCATATCTAGACATTCGCAGACCACAGTGGATAACTGATACAGTTATCACAGAGAAAAACCTGTATGTGTGAAATCTGCCTCATCACACCTGGACTCTGTTTTAGACTAAGGTGCTTTTGGTTTCCTAGAGTCTCCTCCTGGGCACAGTGCATAACTTCTTCCCCAGAGGTGTTTCTTGCCTAGGTGTTCAAGAAATGGCAGCAACTCTGAGCAGGAGGGTGCTGACAGGTGAAAAACTAGGAGCCCTGTATTATTTGTCTTTAAAAGCTACTTCAGAAAAGGTTGTGAAAGAATGTATGTGACCTGTAATTACTTCTTGTCAGTGTATGTCAGAAAAAACCAAAGAAGCTCTCAAAATGTATTGCCTTAGGTTCTTGCTGCCAGTAATATAGAAAAAAGGGATTTGTGACACAGTTTTAATTTGTTATTTAGAATACAGGTAATTTAAAACCTGTCAAAATTTTAAAAACCCCTACAAACCCACCTCATGTTTCTATTATATTTGAAGCACAGGATGTCAGCCTGAGCATCTGGGAGAGCTTTAAAGTTTTTGTTAGTCTATAAATGCAGTGGTATTTTCAAGTCTATCACGATGTACTAGCAGGTACACCTTTTTCTCTTTTACCTTTGGAAATGGAACAATACTTCCTGGGATATTTCAGATCACAGAACATCCCTTAATTTCTGCAGTACTTTTTGTAATCAAAAATCAAGTGCAAATTAATCTTTTTCATACTACATGAGTTTTCTCATTCATTTTTTCCCCTTTCAGATCAGTCAATGGACAAGTAAAGAGCTAGAATGTCTTTTTGTCTTTGCATGTGAAGTAGTAGGGTGAAATACCTTTTCTCTACAATATTCTGGCATAACTTCATATTATGCATATTCCACCTGATGTCAAAACTCTTTTATATTTGTGCAACTTCAGTCTCTGAAATAGGGAATCAGTGTTCATTGTGATTATGTGCATGTACTTGGAGCAAAGTTATGGGGTCAACTAGTTGAGCCTGACATTTAGTTACATCTCTAGAGCTGAATTACACCATCTTTTTTCCATTAAAGATGAAAGTCTGCTGAATTTCAAACATAGTTTTATTGTCTTCCAAAATGTAATTAGACTTAAAGATCATAATATAGCTTTTCCTGCCATTTACAGGGAATAATAGGGCAAGAAATGGAAAAATCATGCAGATGAAGAGTTGCTTTGAGATTGGTGTTAGCAGCAGAATTTTGGTTTTTTTGATCATGTGTTGGTTTATATGCTGCTGAGCTTGCTGGGAACATATGGGGTCCACCTATCTCAAAGTGGAAAAAGAATCTTACCTCAAGAGCTAGCAGGGCTTGTTGAGAGAGCTTTAAACTAGATTTGAATTAGGCTGGAGAAAAGGAGGCTCAGGGAGGAGCCTTATCACTCTACAACTACCTGAGAGCAGGAAGTAGTGAGGTGGGGGTTGGTCTCCTCTCCCAGGTAGCAAGTGACAGGAGGCGAGCAAATGGGCTCAAGCTGTGACCAGGAGCGTTTTGGGTTAGGTATTAGGAAATTTTTTTCATGGAAAGGGCTACAAAACATTGGAATAGATTGCCTAGGTAAGTGCTGCAGTCACCATCCCTATAAGTATTAAAAAAACTGTGTGGATATGGCATTTGAGGGCATTAGTGGTGAACACGGTGTAGTTATTAGGCTGATGGCTGGGCTTGGTGATTTTAAGGTCTTTCTCAACCTTGTTGATTTTATGACTTGATGCTTCTAACTTGCTAATTACATTGAATTATCTTCAGAAATAAAGTTGTTAAGTTTTGTTTCTCAGTCCCATTTTGTATGAATTTTCTTTTTGTTGTTTCGGATTGTTTAGGTGTTTTATTATAGTGATTTTTTTTTTTATTGCGGCGTTTTTTGTTTGTTTGTTTTGTTTCATTTGTTGCTGCTAGTCATGGTCCCCAGTTACATGCTTGCATTGGATATTCTTTTGTTCACTATCAGACTAAACAGCATAGGGTGTGCTTGTTGAGACAGATACAAGTTGTGAGTTTGCCCTTGGTCCTGGTACAGTCACAAGCTGAAAACACTCAAGATAAGTTTAACTCTATGATTTACAGAGTGACAAACTTCAGTGATAAAATTCACACTGCTGTGTACAGCATCATAAGACCTGTAAACATCTGGCTGGAGGAGTATTCAGAAAATGGATGGGTGGAAGAATGGGTGGATGGAACAGTGGATTAACTGGAAATAGGCACAGAAACCATCCATGAACTGAGTGAAAGAGAGCCAACACTGTGCTGACTGGTTGAATTCTGACTGGCACCTGAACGCCAGTGGGAAGTGGGGCTTTTGACATCACTGCCCCACAAACCAAATGTAAATCCTGGAGATTTCACCTCTGACCTCTCCTAAAAAAAAGTAAGTTTGGAAGAGCATTAATGATTTTAAAATTTAAGAGTATTTTAAACCAGGTACATAGTGCCACCATATTTCTGAGAGGTACACAGTCTCTGAGTAATGCAAAACATGGACTATTGACTGCCATTTTTGTAGAAGATTATTAATGTGCAGAGACAATATTAATATGCAGAGACAATGTCACCTTTTGGAGGGTTTATTGTATTTGATTCAGGTCAATAATTACTACAAGTAATTAGTCTTGGTAGCTTATGTGAAATAAACTGGTTGCCTCAATTTCCAAAGTATATGTGGCACAATAAAAGAGAAAATAGGAAACTAATGCTTTTTATAGTAGTAACTTAAAACCTTGTTTCTGGTTTCCTTAGCTTAAATGCTTCATTCAGTAGGATATATAAAGAAGACTTGTCTTTAGTTTCACTTCAGCCAAGCACAGTTCAGCCTCTTGTCCTTTATTTCTTTTCACCTCTAAACTATTCTTTCAATACTCTTTTAAAAAGCAGTTAGTCAACCCTAAAATAACCATCACATTTAGATGGGAACAAGAACCTAATAGTGTCTAGTGTTAAAATACTATTCAGGAGTCCCATTTACACTGTAGTATTAACTACCCAGATCTTGAGGTGAATCTTGGCAATAACTCTTTATCCAAGTTACAATATTTCTCCAGATCTGTTTTCAAGCATATTTTTTGCTAGTTTGGGATTCTTGGTGATTATTCCTCAGCTCAGAACATTTGTTATTGTTTTACTTTCCTCATGCTTCAATGTGGTCAGAGAACTTGAGCATCTATGAAGTACTCTGGTTTTGGTCAGTATCCTGGAAGCTATTTTCAGCCTCAGATGATATTTCTGGTCCATTTACCTCACTGGGGTGTTCTGTTTGCCATGGCTGCAATTCGGCTGCGTTTCATAACTGCAAGTTATGACCTCTACCACACTGGCCACCTTGCAAAGTGGGGGATAGCACCCTTCACAAGGCAGACACCAAATGCTGAACTGTGCATTTCCACAATGCTTTCAGTATCTGCTCTTTCCTCTCCCTTCCCCAAAGGCGGCATAACTTTTCAGTGCTCCCAACATTTTTAGCCAAACATGAAAAAAGGATAGAGATCTCAAAGACATGAAATTGCTCTTAGTTTTTTAGATGGCTGGTGAGAGGGGAGAGATTTAGTTTTCTCTCTAATAGAAATTCTGGACCTTCTGAGCTCCAGACTTCTACCTTCTCTTTGGTTCACTTATCACCCAGTACAATGTGGGATAGAAATCACGTAAACACAGGCTGCTTCTTTTTCCATACACAGGAAAATAGATTTTAGGAGTTTTCCTGCTCAGAAATGATTTGTTCTCCATGTGTAGCTTTTTGTATTAAACTAATAACTTCTTGGCAAGATATAATCCAGAGTGAATTTTCTGATAGCTTTTTTTTCGGAAATCATAGAAATGTTCAGCCTAGTTTGGCATAACAGTGAACAATTGCTAGCACCAATGAAGCTGTGCCACAGGGAGCTTGAAAAATACAGATTGCACAGCATGAAATCAGAATATACTAGGAGAACAAAAAACATTCACATCTGAAAAGAGGCTAAAATGGAACAAAATTGAATTTAAATAGAAAACATGAGGACTCAGAACTGAGATGGGCCTATTGTAGAGGAGAAAAATAAAATGAAGACGTTTCATGTGAAGTACTGTAAAGGCGGCAGAGGTTTATTGAAAAATGTTCTTGAATTTTAGTAGTGAAACTACAGAGGCTACAGGCCATGAGGCTACAATAATGACAGAAAACTTGAAAATATACAGCAAAATTCACAGATGCACCATTCCTAACTGGGTAGCAGAAATGTTGCCCTAACCAAAATAGAAACATATGTACTGTTTACCTCCCTATACTCTGAAAAAAAATAACTATATATATTTTCCATATTTTTGTCAAAAATACACCTTTTGGGCCAAGTCACTAAACTGCATAGGTGCACAAGGCATCCAAGCTAAAGGAAAAAAGGGGAGTTTAAATCCAAGGTGGGAGAAATGCCAAAAGGGAAATCAGGATCCGCCATTTCATTTTTCACCAGCCTTTTTGAACCATGGCATGTAAAGTCCCAATTTGGGAGGCAACATACTGGGACTGTACTCACAAAACCCTACTGAACTTGTGTGTGCCATGAAGGTCAACTGTTCATGTTCATCAAAGGGATTTAAGGACTGGGAATTAGGGCAGTAGATGCAAACATAATGTTTTACACAAGAGAAGAAATCGTTATTCTCCAAGAGCATGAAGTTTTTATTATTTTGGTTCTACTTTAATATTCTATTTGTCTGGAATCTGAATTGGGTTCAGGCGTATGTTTCTGTATGAAAAAATTTGCATCATTTAACACATTAAAAAATACGAAAAATAATTTTTGCCACAGGTCCTTCTCTAGCTTTACTTGCAGTTTATTTTTAAAGTTAATTTGGTATGGTATGGTTTAAAGCCTACAGTGTTTTGCTCCATTATATAAAATGTTTAGTTACTTCTGTAACAATTTAGTTAGTTTTGAAATAAGAAGGAACAACTTTCAAAAATGTTTTCTTCTCCTCCACAGAAAGAAAATGAAAACAAGGCTTATAGAGAAAAGTCCAAAAAATCATGAATATAGAAAGCACAGGTTCAGAGGTTCAGATATAGAGTTTCAGATATGTTAAAATACAAGGAACCAGACAAAGTGGAAGAATAGAAAAATATCATGTGACAGGGTAAACTATAAATTGACTGAGTGAACAACTGGAAGATGAACTATATAAAATATAGTATGAATGGCAACATTCTTGTATGTCCCAGATTAGCTTTATTAACATTAAAATTTTCATGCTGTAGGAGATGTACTAATAGAAAATAATCATGATGGGAAGAAGAAAACCTAGGTGTTTTGTTTTTTTATTTTAAAGCAAATTTAATAATATTAAGTAAGAATGAAAAAACTATGCAATGGTTCAACATGAATCATTGCAGCCTTTTGGATAGTAATGAATTAATGACAGTGCGCTGTAACATAATGGTTTAACATTAGCGCTACCATACTCTGTTTAAGATGTTTATAAACTAGTTAAGAAAGACATTTGAGCATCAAATATTCTAAGGTTTTAGTAAAGTCAAGTCTGCTTTCCAAGATGCTTCCAAATACTGTTTATTCAGGTGGGGTTCCTGGCAATACCAAAAACACAAAAGCAGCCGCAGTTTTAAGGCATGTAACAGTGAACGTTTTCAACAGCAATGAGTAGTACAATAGTTACAGTTTGCAAAAAGCAATGTATATGTGTATGAAAATTAAATAATTTTACAGATTAAATGATTAAATAGTAAAAAAATCCCAACTTGTTTAAGAATTCATAGGGTGGGATCAGTGAACCTGTTCAGATAAACATGAAACATATTTTAGTGGACTTTCATATAAACGCCTACTTTAAATTATCTGAGGCTTTTAATGTGGAGATGTATGTCTTAAAGAAAACCAGGAGGTTCCTTGGATGCCTGAGGGTGCTATCGTCTACATTTGCATACACTGTCATGGCATACTATAAGAAGTGGCAATTGCATTCACACTAAGTTTATTTCATTTATTTGTTTACAGCTGGCTCAGGATCCTCTTTTTCTATGGAAATACAGACATATACCAATCCTATTTAGTTCCCATGAACTGTGCTAAAATGGTAATGATTTTTCTTTATATAATTGCACCATAGTACAGGTTAAATCTGTTTAACTGAATCACTTACATTCTTAGTAATATCCCCATTTAAAATGATAATAGAGGGCAATAATACTTCCTAATCACACCTTCATAATCACAGTAATATCTTTTAGAATTTTAAAATAAGTGTGGTCAGTAATGCAGGGATGAAGCACAGTATTGTTTCTCATCATCTTCAGCTGCAAATTTTGCCTACAACTGATGCTTATGACTAGACTACAACTGCAGCATCCACACCTGATGGAAACAGCTTCTCACAACAGATTTCTGCTTCTATAGTGCTTAAACATTCACTATACCACGCACTCATATGGTCTTCATTTGTATTTGTCAGAGTAGCAAACAGCTTATTCCTATCTGATTTAAAGCATGGCACATACAGTGAGCCATGGCAGGAGTGTGGATTATTTCCAGCAGAAGAGAAACTAATATATTAGTGGTTCAGAGTTTTACTGTAATTTACTTGAGGAAAGTAAAAGCCCTACCAAAATTCTAAATAACCAGCAACACTAAAAACAGTGGTTAAATGGTGCTTGCAGTTCTTGTTTTGACATGTTCTGTATTCCACTTCCTTCTACAAGCAACAGCTTTAGACTGCCTTAAAAAGTTTATTCAGAAAGCATCACTAATTTTCTCTTTTGCATATGGATATTGTCTAGTACTGCAACAATCACAGGATCTGAGAAATGTGTATTTATTAATAACAGCTTAATGAGCTACTCTCTCAGAAAAGTAATTAGTCAGTCTCAGGGTTACAGTCATAATTTTTTTAAAAAAGAAACCCATTGATAAACCTTTTTTATGATGTTTCTTTGGGCAGATACTAGATGATGATGTCAGATTCAGTGCTGCACTCTTTTGCTAATGATTGCATTGGATCAAGGAGGACGTTAAAAATTACAAACTTGTCAGAAGCAAGAAAGTAAGTAGCTGAACCAATGCTTGAACTGTAATTAAAAAGAACCCCGTAGCTAACAAGAAAATTGTGATAAATGAAGCAAGAAATTGCTTGTTATCTGTTGTGCCATATACTCTTTGACAATATTTTTAGAATAAAAGAGTCATGAAAATCTTCTGTCATGTTTACATTTGCAAAGCTTAACAGCCATTATCATTATGAACAAGGTTGAGGCTTGGGATGGGCAAACTGACTAAGGGAAAAAAAGGAGAGTTGGTAATTATCCTTATCTGTCTCTGATCAAGACAAAATCATCTTTCACTGCTAATCCATTAATGACTTTGGCCTTTACATGCTGCCCAGTAGCTTTTGATTCTCCTGTTGCGATCTGATCAATGGGTGATTATGCAGGTTAGTAGTGTGCATTGCTTTGGATCTTTACTTAATATGTTTTAGGTTAAAAGCAGATTTAAGCTGGGAGCAAGCAGTTTCTCTCTTAATACAGCAGGCTTTTTGATAACTGCAGACTACCCAGGCTGAAACTTTTGCTTACATATGTCTTTTTGAATTCTTATGAAACCTAATCAAGAAATTATAGTCCTAGTAATTCTTAGTTTGATTGTTAGGCAGTGTACTTGAATTATACCATGGCTATATGATGTAATATATTGAGTAATATAGCTCTGAACCTTAGGCTTGTTGGTATTACCAGTGGTGAGCTATAGAGATGAGTGAATGTTCATTCAGGCTTTGTGAAAGTGAAGATGCTTCAGCAGTGAGCTCTGACTGAAAAAACCACTGGGATGATTTTTTGGCTTGCTGTGGCAGCAGCCTACTTGTGGTGCTTTGTATCCATGTATCCTACCCCACATCCTTAGCAATGACAACTGCTTAATGCCAGTCCCTGTGCCTCCTGCTCTGCCCTGGCCTGAGCCCCAGGACCTGCTCCCAAGCCTGTGGACCACTGTGGGCGTGGTTACCTCCTCCCACCCATCTGAGGTGGAGATGATATCTGGCTGCTCATGCTGGGCACACAGAAAGCAAGCCCCCACCTCCAGACTTCTCTCGCTACTCCTGGTTTGGTGTGCTGAGCTAGTCCTCTTAGAGCTTCTCTCAAGTGAGTTTTATTCCTGCATAAGGTAGCTCCAGAACCTCTGCAACTCTCTGCTGTATATCTGTGTGCATTCAGTATGCTGAACATTTGAATGCAATATTTACCTTATTAGGAGTGAGTCTCGATCTGTTCCTTTTATCAGACCCTGAAAGTCTGTGTGGTCTTGATGTTACAATATTCTGACAAAACCAACAGAAAAGCATTTTCATCTCCTTTGTTCTTTGCCAAAGCATTTAAGTATATTTTATCTGAAAACTTTCTAGTGTATAACTACCAAGACAATCAACTGTCACGAGAAAGCTCTGAGATATGAGTGATTAGTGACTAGAGGCACTGAGGTGGTTTTAATTATTTATTTTGTAAGTAATAGGATTTATTCGTAAAAGGGGTAAGAGTAACAGAGCATTTAATATAAACCTCAAAGCACTATTAATAAGACTAATTTCCTTAATAGATTTAGAGATGAATATTTTTTATTCATCTGTTTGTTCTATACATGTGACAAAATAAATGATAATAAATGCATCAGAATCTTTATGTTTAGCTTAGATTACTTGTATCATCATATTAACAGAGTGATTATTCCTAGTGATGGATGATGCAGATAGCATAATGTTTTCCCTTACCATGATTTTTAAGCACAGCTCTCTGCTCTCTCTTTTCTTGCTGAGAAAAGATGCAAAAAACTAAAATTTTAAAACTATTTAAGAAGGTGATCTCTGCCACCATCAATTGGCCTGCAAGATATCTTCATCATCAAATTTGCACTTAAAAAGTAAAAGCTGTTATTTCTTTTCAGACTTCCCTACTCCACTAGAATTCCTCTGGAAATTTACATGAGAAATTCCTGAGAAGCTACAGTGACAATATTCTGCAGCCACAGTATAATTCCTGTTACTCTCAAGAGTTTTGTAAAGTCAATGGCATGTGTTCAGTTTACCCCTCTACCCTGGCTGGCAGTTTCATACTTTAGCCCTTCCCTCCTTGGAAAATCATAAGTATCTTAGGAAAAAAAAAAAAAAAAAAAAAAAAAAAAAAAAAAAAAAAAAAAAAAAGAGTGAAACATTTAGAGGCTGTGAGAAAAAAAAAAAAAAATCTGCCTTGAAATGAAAAGTAAGAAGCCATGATTTTTAGTGTAGTGTTTTGAATGATCATTTGATCATAGCTGATGCATACCTGTGCTGGGAAGAGATACCTGTCAGCAGAAAAACTCATAGGAAAACTCAGTAGTTTAAATTTGAAACTGAGCAAAACTTAAATTTGAAATTAAATCAGTGAGGCCATTTGTGGCCCAATGGTTGCAATTCAAAAAGATATTATAGTCTTCACAGTAATGACAAGGTGACATACAGTGGCCTATTTATGTTGCTGTATATTACTACAGAGACTTATAACATTCTGAGTGTGAAATTCTATTGAAATTAAGAAATAATACCAAGGATTCTGGAATTGAACGCTTAAGGTTATTTTATACTATGCTTGTGCTATTCCATGGATAAACAAATGCTCAAATTATGCTATATTTTGCTATATAACAATTGATGAACTCTTTCAAAACAGAGCAATCTGTAAAATAAAACCATTTCTGTCATAATTTTGCTTTGTTTTCCTTAAACATTTTGACACTGTAATTTATCTCCTAAGTGCCAATGTCCAGGAAAAAAAATCTGTTTGCTAATCTCTTTAGTTCTAGGGTTTAATGTGATGTTAATAATCATGCCCACAACTTGCATAGATTTAGCAAAGGCATGAATCACAGCACAATTATATCTCAGTGAATTGAGGAATTTGTAAGCAAGCCAAAGTACTTAGCAGTTCCTGCTGTAAAAGTAGTATAAGAATATGGTACAGTGTTTCCAGATGCAGTTCTATTACAAGCTGCAGCGAGAAAAGTCAAGGGGAAAATTTCATATTTTTTTGTGAAAGCAAAGAAGCTGTTCATGCGAGGGTGGTCTTAGTAGCCAAAAAATAGTTTCAATTGAGGCAAGAACAATAGAAGTGTAGTTATTAAATATAGAAACCCAGGAAATTCTAATCTAAAACTCCCCTGTAGTGATGCACATTTGAAGGGTGCTTTATCCAGATAGCACAGCAATTTTTGGTTGCCCTACCTCACTACCGCCTGGCTTTTTGTTGCTGAAGGAATATTTACTGCCTTCAAGGATTGGCAGTGTCCTGGGAGCTTGTACAGGCTCCTGTCCCCCTTGAGGGAAAGGGAAAATCCTGGGAGAGGAGGTGTGGTCAGTTGCTGCTATACTCTTTATTTTTCCTACAGTAAGGTAACTTATAGGAAACAAGGTCTAAGGACCTGGGGAGGTTGTCTAGTCTGGCACAGCTGAAATAACTTGGCCAGTGCTTTACAACTAAATGATGAGTTCCTTTTTGGCTTTCCAGGTTAAAGAAGGGAATGAAGTTTGCCCTGTGCCTCAGTTGCCACTGCAGGGCTCTGGCCTCCAGAGTTAAGCAGGGAAACTCTGATGTATCCAGTTCTTCTGGCCCAAGCAGTACCAATTATGTATAAATAGCTCCTGACAGATGTTTATTTGATGTGGTCTCAAAAACTGCTAGTGCTGGAGATCACTCTATTTCTAGGAAAACTATCTTAGGAAAGCTATCACAATGCTTAAGGCTAGAAATACATCTCTCTTGATCTCTAGACCAAATCCTGCAGGTGCGGTATAAGTCTCTTGTTCCTTGACCTTCCTGCAATGGACACAGAAACAGATTGATCTATTCTTCTTACAAGAAGATTTTGCATATCAGAAGGATGCTCAGTCTCCCTTCAGCTTTCTTCTCTCCAAACTAAGTAGCTGTAATTAATTCAATCATTCCCTATAGGATATTTTGTAGTCCTCTGATTATTTTTCTTGTTTTCCTCTAGGTTCTCTCCAGCTGATCCATGGATTTCTTGAAACTGATGCTCTGTGGGAAGCAGCAGTGCTGAACAGAACTTGGATGCCTTGCCTACAGCCCGTTTTTCCGTACATGCATCAGGACACAAAGACAGCTTTTAGATTGATGTTCTTGGGTACTTAAGTAAATTATTAGGTCAATAGACTTTCTTCTTGTATTTGGGCAGCTAATCCCATCTAAGCACAAACAGAAAATACTTTTTCCCCAAAAACCCCCAATAATTTAAAAATTTTATTGAGATTGATTTTGAATTTCAAGAATTGATTAAAAAAGTCACCCAAACTTCAGTGGAATCAAGCTGGAAAATGTGAGTCTATTATACCTGTTGAGTTAAAATACACACCCTGCCTTCCCACGTGTTTGCATATAAAGTACTCTACAGAACTGACATATCCCTACCATAATTATGGGCAGTGAAAGCAATAAATTTATCACTGTTAACCACCTTTATCATAAAATCATTTAGGTTCGAAAAGAACTTTAAAATCATTGAGCAAACCTAACTTAAATCCTGTACAGTTTGCTCTTGCACAACTATTTTATTATATCCTGTTTTATTATATTTTGATCTTAGAGGGGTTTTAATACAAAGGGCCTCTTCTGACTAATATTTTAGATCCTAATTGTTGAACTGCACAGAGAAGCCAGATTATTCAAAATATTTAGAATACCTCTTAAGCAGATTGGAATATTCTGGACCAAACTCTGTCATCTTTTTCACACAAATCTTCATCTGTAGTCTTATCTGTAGTAAAATACTTCCTTCCAACTGAGTAGATGTGATCCTTTTTTCTTGTTCTTATCTCTGGACTATTATTTTACTCTGACTGTTTGATAAAACTTTCAGCAAAACCATATTTTGTCTGTCACTTTCTCTTTGTGAATGTTCTTTCATTACTTCCTTGAGTTTCCTGCTCTGTTTACTTCTGTCTCTATAATTTATTGCAGTCTTTTGGATAGTCTTTCACATTTTAGGAAGAATCAGCATATTTTCTCTCTCTTTTCAGTGACAGTTTGTCTGCAGCTGAAGTCAGATGATGTCTCTTCATTGCTGGTAATATTTCTGTTACATTGATTTCTGTTGTCACTATTGCTTAGCAGGTAGGCCACTGATAGGAGCACTGTAATAAACTGCCACCATGAGGCATTAGCTAAGTCATAATGCAGTAATGTTGATGTTGGAAATAATATTCATTGCATGATGAATCAGAGAAATCTAGAGGCTTTTCTAAGACTGTAAGTCACATCCCATATGCATTACAGTTTTTTGAGCTATACACAACAATAAACAGAATCATTCTTTAATAGTGTTAGGGTGGCAGTGGATTCCTTTCTTTTTTCTGTTTAAGGTAAAGTGGCATCTGTACTCTTCCTTCCTTTTCTGCCTAAGAGGTTTCTGGTAGTGAACCTTCTGTGGGTATTTAAGCTAGCAGAAAAATTTACCCTCTTCTCACCTATGCTTTTACTGCCAGTAAAAGAAGCAAATAAAAATTTAAAGTAAAATGGTTGCAGCAGTAACTTGGACATGCCTAAGGACAAACAAATTAGGCTTTAGTACCTCAGACCATTTTGTAACAAGACTTTTTAATTTTCAGTGCAGAATTCATAGTTCAGCAGAGTATCTCTACTGCTTAGACACATCTTAGCAGTGTAGGTGGTACATACAGTGTAAATGGTACCTACATACAACCAAACACAGTTGTAAAGGAGGAGTTTTCCAAAGTCTTCTCTTTCTGTTGTGCCCTGAGCAGCCTTGCAGCTGATGTGGTTGAGCAGCTGGGTACCAACCATACTCTGGAGCCTCAGATCACCTCTCCACCACCGACGAAAGCACCCTCACTGAACTCTAAGCATCCAAAGACTTACATGGGATCAATAAAATCTTTGAGTCCTATGGAAGAGCCTTTCATATTAGTTGTTTCATCCCTAGTTTTTTTTTGTGATGAACCAGTGTTTATTTTAATTTTAACTCAAAAGGTAAGGGGGTGGGAAACAGGCAGAAGTACCTTCCTGGCTCTCTAGGATTCCTGAAAGAATAGCTCCGAGAGGCATGACTTGCCAGTGTTGAACATTTTCTTAACTCTCAGTTTCAGTTGTTATGACACATTCAACACCTCTATTCAGTCTTCCAGGCAAAGCATGCAAAAAAATGTATTCAGGGATCTAGATAGTTTACAGCAAATAACATCTAACTTGGATACTAGAGCGAATAGACCCTGGATTGTTGGCAGGGTATTACCTTTTTCCCCATATGTAATGTCTAATTTGCTAACAAAACTCTGAAAAAAAGCTGTAATTGTAATTAAATAGGCATGAACGGCATAAAATAGAAGTGTAACACAAATATGTAAAGCAGAAATATTTGTCATTGTTTTTGTTCTTTTAATTCTTCCCAAAGATGTCATAACCCATCAGACTGTGGCCATTTGTCTGATTTGAAAATCTTTCCTTTCAACAAAAAGTGAAATGTTTCCATGGAGATCAGCCAGAGATAGCCAAATGACGAACTTCTTGGCTGTACTTTCAGTTTGGTTTCTATGGTTTCCAGACAAGGAGGGGGTAACATGAAGTCACTGAGGTTTTTTCCTTTCCTTTCCTTTCCTTTCCTTTCCTTTCCTTTCCTTTCCTTTCCTTTCCTTTCCTTTCCTTTCCTTTCCT